>VZUA01009415.1:10389-26318 GCA_013401035.1 Horornis vulcanius | reverse complement strand
CTTGTGCATATGTTAATTATTTATATCTCAAATTGCTAAAAGAGGATAGAGAAGTGAAAGAAACAGGCTCCTGGAATTTTCCTATTTGACCATCTTCTAGTAAGTGAAGTTATCAGCTGAGTAGGTATTTAATTCTGAAAGTGAAAACTGAATTCAACCATAGCCTGTCTCCAAAAATTAAAGGCTACTTTAAATTTGAAACATATGCATTTCCATAGCATTATGAATGTTAATGTATCCATTATTTTACATAGTTTTTTTCTCTAAAATATTGTGCCAATAAAGACTACTTGTAGTGGAGAAATGTATCATAAAAATCCAACTTTCTCCTTTCTAGGTATTAAATGTGAACATTCCTTCAAAATGAAACCAGTAAAACGCATTTTCAATGCCTTTAATGGCTCATTTTCAAACTTTTTTTCTGCTTACCATAATCAGTATAAGACAGTCATGATTTCTTATGCCTGAAAGACTGGACATTGGAGAAACGTATTTCATACTGCATTGTCATTGCTTTTTCTGGAGTATATTAAGCTGCAAGGTGTTACATTAAGCTGTGAAGATGATGGCTCCACCTGTGGAAAAGACACTTTTATAAAAGTTTAATTACGTTTTTATACTCTTTATAAGAATTCATCAACAAACAAAAATCAAATTCTTGAATACATAGTTCATGTGAAATATTCATTCATATAAATAGAATAGAGAAAAATTCTCAAGTCCCTTTGTGAACTAGATCTGTTGGTACATGTTGGTGAAATCAGAGATCTTCAATTCAAGAGCTTTCTAGTGTTGTGATCAGCTCAGATTCATGCAGTTGAATTCTTCCCAGTAAAAGGTCAAATCAAGAGTTCCTTCAACATTGAAATCAGACTCCAGAGGGGCTCAGATATCCCAGATATATAGACTAGTCTAGGGTCTAGAGAATGTGATCACCTTGCCAACAAATGGACCAAAATATAATAAGAAGTTTGAACAAAGTCTCAAAGCTGAGGAATTTTGATATTGTAAAATTGCTAAATGGCTTTTATAGCTAAGAGATTTTTGCACTGTGTAGTTTGGATATTTTTTTGTTTGTTTAAATTGAACAACATCCAGAGATGTTTGCTTATAAGGTATCATGCATATGTTATTGTGACTGACTTTGAAAATTAGTTTATTTAATTTATGTGGAATTCTTTTCTCATGGAAATGTTTTTATTGATTACAAGGACTAAGACAACCACATAGTGGTATGTAAACATTATTATATGACTCATTCAAGTTCATTTACTTCATTCTTTACTTTCTCTTCTTGTTTTACACTCTGGGCATATTTGTTATGTTAGACATATTCTGTTACACAGAAAACAGCTATTGATTCCATCTGTCTGTTTGAAATCATGGATAGTCCAAATGTTAGTTAAAATCTGTTTGTTATCAACAAACTGCTTTAGCAAAGACACAAGGGTAGCTTTTCTTTGTTAAAGACATCAAATGATATCTTGGAATGCATGAAACTTATGCAAGGATATTTATAAGTACAAATAGAATAATAATGTTAAAAGTAACCATGTCTTTATTACAGTTTTTTTGATATCAGCCTTATCCATGTGGATGAAGATCCTGTAGACAGACAACACCACAAAGTGAGGGAGACAGATATAACAGATAAAAATAATTATACAGAGGTGCAAGAGGTAATACATCATTTTGGTGAATGTTTTTTGCTATATAAACTCATATACAGTCCAAACCAACCATAAAGCTTTTTTTTTACCTACAGGGACCTTGATTATAGCTATTAATGGCTTTTTTAAAGCTTGGGGAAGTGGAGTGATTTTTAAATGGGAGAAAAGGGTTACCTTGCCTTCTGTCTTCCAGCTGGTTATTGTAGACTTTGCTAATACCAGCTCTTAAGGGATATCAGAAAACTGTCTTGGGGAGAGTGTGATTCTGTGTTTGTGCTGGTTTTGGCTAGGGTAGGGTTAAGCATTGAAATTATATGTACAGAATGGTTTTCATCAAAAGAATAGAAGTTTGAGGGGGTTTTGCCTTTATTAAAATCAATTTTATGTATATTTAATATTGAAATATCCGTTTAAAAATGGTCTTTCAGCTAGCATGTTTTGGTATTTTTTTCCAGTTGAAATACTCAAATTAGCTTAGAAGTGGTTTAAATCAACCCAAATGACTCTTGTCTAAAGAAAAGGTCTCAGCTGACAAATTTCACCCCTTCAAGGGATAATCACACTGCAGTCATTACACCAATAAGAAGCAGAGATATACATACACCATTACAGAAGGGATGCATTTTGCAAAGGGTGATGTAAAAATGTACAGGCTAGAAAGGAAAAAGTCAGTGATGATCAAATTGGACCCATGAGGCACTGCAAAAGGCAGAGCAGGGAAAGCTGGGAGCAGCACAGCAAGAGGTGAAGCTGCATCTGCTAATCCCCAGTGTTCTGGTGAATATCCTCCTATGGTGTTTAGACCACAGCAGGATGTTATCCATGCATGTGTTATCCATGACCGTTTGAACTGTGTTTATGTGCCAAGATTTTAGTATCAGGAAAGCTGTAGGTGTGAATTCTGTGAGAAGACACCAGAAATTCCTCCCATGGTGGACAGAGATAGATTCAGACACCTCCAAGATGAATCTGCCACTGCACAAAGTTGATCAATCTTGGTAGCACCCCTGTAATAACATATTTAAGAAAGCGGGAAATGTATTCTGCAACAACTGGGGGTGAGGAGTGATAGTGTGAGAGAAACAGCCCTGCAGACCCAGGGTCAGTGCAGAAGGAGGGGTAGGAAGTGCTCCAGGTGCTGGAGCAGATTCCCCTGCAGCCCCTGGTGCAGCCCATGGTGGGGCAGCTGTGCCCCTGCAGCCCATGGAGGCCCATGGGGGAGCAGAGACCCACCTGCAGCCCATGGAGGCCCATGGGGGAGCAGAGACCCACCTGCAGCCCATGGAGGACCCCACAGCAGAGCAGGACGAGATGCTCTGAAGGAGCCTGTGACTCTGTGTTGGAGCAGGATTTTGGCAGGACCCACACTGGAGCACTGTTCCTGAAGGACTGCACCACGTGCAAATGACTCGTGAAGCAGACTTCTTGAATTGCTCTAGCCTGTGGAAGAGACCCCATGTAAGAGTAGAGGAAAGGAACAGTGTGAGAAGGAAGGAGCAGAGATTCAGTGTTATGAACCCCCATTCCCTGTCCCCTTCACTGCTTGAGAGCAAGAGGTAAAAGAGTCAGAGGTGAAGTTGAGCCTGGGAGAGGTAGGATGCTTAAAAATTCCTTCTTGTTTTTCACTGGCCTATGCTGTTTAAATTGAAAATAAATTAATTTTCTGAAGATGAGCTTGTTGTGCCCATGACTGGTAAGGGATCTCCCTGTCCTTATCTTGACCCATGAGCTTTTTATTGTATTTTCTTCCACTGTTCTCTTGAGGACAGTGAGGGATAGAGTAATTTGGTGGGCACCTGATGGCCAGCTAATTCAAACCACAACACTGTTTTATGTAGTTGCTAATTTGGAACAGCCAGGTGATTTGGTTATATTCCTATCTACAATGTTCTCATTCCCTTACCCTGTATAGTGTCATACAAGAAGAGCGGGCCCCGTTAAGTCTAGTGAGGCTCCTTGGATGAAGGAATCTGACTGGAAAAATAAGAAAAAAGCAACTTCATTTGATGCTACAGGTGCAGCCATTCTTGTCAAAGCAACAGATGTGAGGGAGAGGGTGAAGGTAAGGTCTGTGGGTCGTTACTAAATTGAGGCTTGACAGCCAATGGCAGATGGGAGATTACCCTTCAAATTGCTTTCTGCATAGGAGCTGACCTATTCAAGGAAGGGTCCCAGCCAGCCTCTCTGCTGCCTCAAGGCTGCATCTGGTCTGAGTGGAGGTCAAAGGCAGGTGCCCATGGATGTGAACCTCTGTGCACACTTCAGGTGTGTTGCTGTACTTTGTTCTCCATCTTTAGCTAAAGACAGTTCCAGAATGTTGTTTAGTGTCAGTCATTTTGGAATAAGGCAAGTGTATAATCAGAGGTTCTCATGTCTGCTGGAAATGCTAGAAATGAGAGGGACTCATTCTTTGGCCTTCTGAATTGAAGCAATTGAAACCGCTGAAAATGTTCGCAAAATAGTTGAAAATTGTCTCTATCTGCAATAACAGAAATCCCCTTTTCTTTTTTTCTCTTCTTTTTACTGAAAACACAGCGTTACTTAGCGAACACTGGTTTGGAGTAAACTAAAACAGAACAGAATTTGCCTTTGCAAAAAGCATTTTATCTTGGCCTTCTCAGTGACAACCTAACTGGAAAAAATTCCACTGAAATTTTACTATTCTAAAAATATAGGAGATGCTATTTTCCTGGTTCATGATTTAGTGCTGCAAAAGGTGTTATTTTCCTTCATGGTGCAAGCTGCTAGTTTATTTAGAGAGGTTGAGAACAGATAAAAGCCTTTTTTACTTTTTTCAACTAAGCATTTTTCTTCCAGAATCATGAAAAGGTAGAATAATCTAAATATCTATGTAAAAAAAATCAACACAAGCAACAACTGATTGAAAACATCATGTCCCTCTCATCTATGTGATCTTTCTGACAGATTCTCTCTCTCCTCACTGAAGGGCTGAAATATCAGAAAAATAGGCCTACAGGCAAGTGAGCTGGCTGGTTACCTGCTTATCCAGTTCCTTATGTAAAAACAGTGTGGAGGTTTTAGTATTGTTTTTCAGAATTAATTTCTACTTTGTGCCTTTTAAACAGAAAACCAATAACATAATAAAAGAACAACAAAAACCCCAAAACAGCAACGAAACAGATCAACAAAAAAAAGGAATAAAATCCAAAACAAACTACCAAGCAAACAAACAAGACAAGGTACCTGAGTGTTTTCTGTAACATTGACTGTGGACCTAAGTGCCAAGCAAAAATAAATTAGATATTCAATCAAAATTTTAAAATTCAGTGAGAATGTATGTATACAGAAGACAGTGTTACTAAGGGCAAGAGCTTTCCATTAGTCTTTTAATCCTCATATGGGTATTGTGACTATTTATAGTAACTTCAGTTATCCTAATGACAAGGTCAATACACTTGCCTTTTAGCCTTTTTCTTTCTCTTCACCATGTATTTATTTTGTGATCAGGAAGGCTATATGGAGTGCACTATAAGACCACCACTTTTTTTAAATTTGGCTCATTCCTAAATGCCAATAACATCTTCTAATTTCTTTTTATTGCAGAGATTTCTGTGTTACTTCATCATAATATTGTTTGAAGGGCTACCGACCTGGAACAAACACCTAAGTTATACTGGAGTGAGAGAGAGAAATTACACTTTCAAAGGAACAAAGAAGAATCACAGCTGTTTCTTTTGCTGACTCATTGGCCATCGAATCATCTCAAATGAGAACCAGGGTGTTAACAGATTATTTCCTTGTGGTTTTTTTTCCCTTTGTACAGTGATAAAAAAAGGCTTAGAAGCAGTAACGTGGGTAATGCAAAACATGAAAGAAAATAAAAAGGGAAAAGTGATAAAAAATTTTAAGTTCTTTCTAGAATAGTTGATCTGATTGAAGCTGAGTAGAAAATGGCTGCCTAAATATCATTAGTTTGTTCCTTCTCTACTGATTTCATTGGTAAATGGTAATGACAAATTTTCCCCACCAAAATATAAAAACATCATATTAATGGGTTTGTCATCAATACATAAAGGAATTTTGTTTTCTGGAGAAGTTATATTATGTCTAATCATACCATACCTAAGGGGAAAAAGCAAACAAACAGACTTAAAGGGCCAAATTGTCTTTAAAATAGATCTAGACCGGGGGCAGCCTTGTACAGACAAAGATTTTTCTGTGTTATTCTACTCAGTTGTATTACTCTACCCAAGACAGAACATCTATTTTGAGAGACAAAAGAAGATACTCCTACCTCTTCTCAGACTGTCTCAAATCACCTCTATTCTTCTGCCTTGTTCACTGCTGCAGATGCAATTATTGCACTAGGGCTGCTCAGAATTGTTTTAGAGGAAGAAACGGAGATGGGAGATCCATCACTTCTAAAAAGTGTAAAACATGTAGAGTAGGGCAACCTAAAGCTGAAAGAGAGGGAGCTTATTCCGTAACGTTTGCACCTCTGTACTCCAGTTAAAAGTTGCTCCATTTGACCTCCCCAGCTAGAAGATTCTGGGCTTCTGAAGATTGTGATCTGAACTGTGTTGCATGAGATTGTGTATTTTTCAGACAACACAAGTATTAAATTCTAAGTGGGAATATGTTAGAGGTAGACAAAAACAACAGTCTTTTCACTCTTGGAGTCAGTGAGTTTAAGCTTTGCCTCAGTGAGCTGTTTCAATCTATTATCAAGTATAGAGACTAACACCTTAACTGATGTTAATGGAAGTTTGGCATGTGATTATGCATTTTGTTGAACTGGAGTCTGTGATTATGTGTTTTGTTGAACTGGAATCTGAGGACACATCAAAATTTACAAAAAAACTGTAAAGACTTCCATTGCCTTTTGCTAGGTTTAAAATGGGTTGTTTTGTAAGTGAATGAGTATAAAAATCTCATCCTCTCATCAGATAACATTTTGCTCTCACCCTACTGGGAAAAATCGGTTGTGCAAGGTCAACTGTAAGGCTGTGCTTCATCAAAGACTGGATGGCTCTCTCTGAGAGCCAGTGGTGTACTTGAAATAGCTCCATTTGAGGTTCTAGCGAGTTTTTCATCTGTATTTATTAGTGTGTGTTTTGCTTCCATGCTATTGGTTGGTGCTGTCCTTTGGAAACCTTAGTGGTTCTTTCTTCTTCATATAAACTCTTTGATGTGACTGCTACACTGCACCAAAAAATAAACATGTTTTTCCTCTCTTCTTCTAATCACACAGCTCCAATATCCATATTAAAGTATGTCTTTCATCAGAGTTTGTGATGCTTGTATGAGACAGTTAATATTGTCTCTAATGAAAAGCATTTGTCTGTCCTTGTGACAAAGGAGAGCATTTCTGTAATGCCTTCCTGATACTCATGTTCTAGTGTCCTGCCTGAATTCCAGAGCTTGTTAGAGGTGACTACTGGAAAAGGCAAACTGATGGAAGTTTCCCTAGGGAAGAGAGGGAACATAGAGGTAAAAAGTACCAACTGAAGTTCCACCAAGGTAATATGATTAAAATTTTCAAACTTGAGAAAAGCAAGATGAGGGGGAATCCTTAAACTTCATTCTGTTGTTGGAAAGGTGAAATGTGTGTAAGTCAACTAACAGAAAACCACAGATTTTCTGGTTATTAAAGCCTCCCTTCTCAAACCAGAACTTCTATTTACTTTGGCTAATAGGATATTACACCTGCTTTATGAAATAGATCAAGATTATTTAGTAAACAAGTGCCTAATATTTTTATTCTAGTTATTCTTTTGTGTACATGCTGTAAAAGTATAAATTGGAGGATAATTATTCTCTTTTTTGAATTTTTTTTGACAGCAAAGTCTTTTGAATAAATTAGTTTGGGGACCACTTGCTGTTCAATACTTACATACATTGGGAGGCCTGAGAACAGAAGTGAAATATTTGTGTTATCTGACCTGCATACACAGAACCGCAGAGCCAAGAATCTCTGATGTTGGAGAAGAGCTCTTAGATCGTCACCTCTATGTTACTGTTAAACCATGTCCACACATTTTTTGAACACTTCCAGGGACGATGATTCCACTACTTCTGTGGGCAGCTTGTTCCAATGTCTGACCATTTTTTGGAAATACCTGTTAGACCTTAGCTGAGATTCTTGGTCACTGATCATCCGAATCTACCTGACACTTTGGTTCCCATCTCAGAATCACATCCCTGCACATGAGAACACGTGGCAGAAAGGCACTAGGTTGTGCTTCTGTCCTTCCTTTAGGTGGAAGTAGGATTCAAGTTGTGCTCCATAAGTCAGACAGGATGATTAGATCGTCTGGATCTAGACACTGGAAAGAAAGTGCAAGGACTTTGATCCCTGGCCTGAGGAATGCACCTCTGGAGAAAAACAAATTTAAGAGGCAATTCACCTGATAATCATGAAAACCATTCTCATATTCCTAAAGCACACTCTTTTACCATTTGTGTTATTTAGGAAGGGATGTATGTTATGACTCTTATAGCTGAGAAGTAATTTCCATTTGCTACTATAATGATGTCACAAATTTCCCATTACTTTTCCCATCTTTCTGGCAATAGAGGATTTTAAGGTGTTTTTTAGTCTCTTCAAAACAGATTGGTGCAACCACAGTTTGTTGTTGGGGTTTTTTTTAATTTTCTTTTGGTTATGACTCCTTGTTCTGTTCACAGTTATGTTTGTATTAACTTC
The DNA here is from genome assembly GCA_013401035.1 of Horornis vulcanius. NCBI lineage: Eukaryota > Metazoa > Chordata > Aves > Passeriformes > Scotocercidae > Horornis > Horornis vulcanius. Next base: position 17,981 of record VZUA01009415.1, on the reverse strand, counting down.
ATCTTTTCAGGCATAAATTATCCTTTCAGATTCCTGAATGGATGTCAAGTGCATTAACTAGAAGATTGACTGATTTCATAATTTTTTAGCATTATGACATATCACTAAAATAATCAAACCAGTATTTTCTGCCTGATTCAAAGCCTGTTTTAAAGAATTTTTGCAAAGATTCCTGGCCTTTGGCATGTGTTCAATTACTTCTACCTTATCACCAATGCACACTTGTAGGAGAAACATTCATTGTAGCTATTTTCAGGCTTGGGCTCATGTTTGAGGGTTTTACCATAAAAATTCCATTATTCCCACCAGCTAAAACAGGGTCTGCGTTCCAGTCATAGCATTCAAATTTCAGCTATTCAAATAAACTAAGGCAAGATCTTAGCACATGAAAATTTTCCCCATATGTTCTTGGCATTTCCATTGAACTCCCTCTGACATCTCATTTTGAGAGCTGGAAAGGTGATGAATACGTACTCTCCATCAATGAGATTTTATTTTCACTGATATCTTTAGATATAAAGCCTGGAGGATGCAGTAAGAAGTTGGCATGCAGAGACCTGATAACTTTTAGGAATGTTTCCGTGATTTACTGCTTTTCAATCTACTGAATGGATGTAAAGAAATTTTAAAAAACAGTATCAGAAGCAATGTTGCCAAAACCTACTCCTCACTATAGTGTTCTGAATAAACACATTTGTCAATTGGCTAAGTCAGAGGTTTAAGAATATGGAATGCAAAAATGATTCTTTCAGATGATCTGGTTTTGTATAGCACGTATGAATTTTATCATCTTACCTGCCTTACCTGCCAAGGGCTTACTTTTACCCAGACTTCAGTAAAGTCTCTGATGCTGTCTCCCCTAGAATTCTCTTGGAGGAGTTGTCAGTGCATGGCTTGGACTGGTGCACTCTTCACTGGGTCAAAAACTGGATGGCGAGGCCCAGAGAGTGGTGGTGAGTGGAGTTACATCCAGCTGGATATTCTCCTGGGATCACTGATGAGGCCAGTCCTGTTTAATTGATCTTTATCAATGATCTGGATGAGGGGGATCAAGTGCACTCTCATTCAGCTCGCACACAACACCAAGTTGGGCAGGAGTGTTGATCTGCTGGAGGGCAGGAGGGCTCTGCAGAGGGATCTGGACAGGCTGGACTGATGCTGAGGCCGATTGCATGAGGTTCAACAAGGCCAAGTGCCAGGCCCTGCCCCTGGGTCACAACAACTCCTGCAGGGCTACAGGCTGGGGACAGAGTGGCTGGAAAGTGGCCAAATGGAAACAGACCAGGGAGTTTTGGTCAACAGCAGCTGAACATGAGCCAGAGTGTGCCCACATGGCCAGGAAGGCCAAGGGCATCCACACAGAAATCATGTGACCAGCAGGACCAGGACATAGCTGTACTTGGCATAGCTGAGGCCACGCCTCAAATCCTGTGTTAGTTCTATGACTCAATGAGTCTAGTGTCAGCCTCAAAGGGGTCATGTAAAAATTATTGTCTTTATTCACTCTCCCATGAAAATAGAAGCACTTAATTAAGCACTCAATTTCTCACTTTAAAGTAGCTGAGAAATCCAAAAGTATATTGACAAATCACAACTGGAATCCCATCTGGTCATATGCAGTAGAACTGCCACCAAAAATAAAGCTTGAGATTGTTCTTGGAAACAACAGGGAAAAACTCATTTTGTTTTTTTAAGTCTACTAAATTAACACTGATGTGTATACTTCCACACGAATTTCATTGTCATCAGAGCAGTGATACTGAGATAAACAAGGTTCATATTAAGGTCTGAAATTTTATTTCAAGCTCTTTCTTTGAATATGGTCAGTGCTTTCCATTCCTGTGCTTTATATACACGCATATAGGAAGAATAAATCCAGCATTAGAGACAGTACAAGTTTTTCTCCATTTGTCTGTGGTACAGGTGCTGCACAGACAGATACAGCAACTCAATAATGTCAGAAAGTCAGATTATGAGCAGGCAGTCCCAGATACAAGACACAAAGTTATTGTTCTTCCACAGCAGTTCACATTTTCAGAAAAGGGATTGGGAATGACCATGCTGGCTGGTTAAAAAGCGAAAAGGTGTATAGGACTATCAGCTTTCACCAGCTGGTGCTGGAGTTGTTATAACAGGGAAAACATTCTAAGGGATGCTCAGTAAAAGCCACGTTAAGATCCTCTGACACATACTTTATTAAAGAGAAGAAAACATTAAAAATTGATTTTTTTTTTTTTGCTGTAAAATGCGTTATTTCTCCACTGCTAACAGTGTGCCTTGATATATAATTTTCTGTCATTGTAATGAAGTTTGATGGTTCTGCTTAATATTATTACTAGAATTGCTTCGCATGTGATGGAACTAATGCATATATACTTAATTTTATTTTATGGATCTCTATCTTACACAACTGCACATATTTACTTTTGTTTTTCAGACCTGTTTTCCAGCAGTTATTCAATAATTTTATGAAACTGTTCAGCATCTGCCAGTTTTTTCATATTTTGCCCTTCAACTGTATAATGGGAGTTTTTTCTCTTCCACATATCTTATAAAGAAAATTATGAGACTTCTGTCAACACTGGCAGTTTAATGTAATATTGGTTAAAGTGAATAATAGAAAACAATGTTTGCAAAGTTCCAAAGGGAGGAAATTTTTCCATTATTTTCTTAACAGCCTACTTTCTTGAATAGCAAGAGACTCTTACCAAAACAAGACATAGAGCTTTTATTTTAGGAGAAATTATGAAAATTCAGAATATGTACCATGACCTCAACTCCAGGGTTACTTTTAAATCCATGAGAGCTGAAGAAGAGAATTAGAAACTGGAAGTAGGAGGAACTTCAGAAAGGCTATTTGGTTTTTCCCTCTTCAGTAAGGCAGTGGAAATCTACCCTTCCTCATAGAAATGGCTGAAAAAGAAGAAATTTTTACAAGCTTCTTTATATATAGTGGTATATCCTAGACACACATTGCTGAATAAAGAATGAATTATGTTGTTGAATTCATGTTTAAACCCAAATTATTTCAATAAATGACACAATATGTTTTGCTATGGAAGATATTTTACATGCTGTGACTGAAAACAGATCTGCATAAGCATGAGAAATGTGCCAGGTCTTGATTTCATTCTACTGTCAAGACAGCAGCTCCCAAGATAGCAGCAAGGGAGGAAAGCACAAGGTGAAATTCATATAGAAGCTAAACAGCCCCAAAGTGAGCAACACCTTGTCAAGCACCTTGGCCTTCTCCTCCACACATGGACATAGGTGTGGCCACCACTTTTTGGCATCTTCACCCCAGCCAGACCAACTGCCATAAATTACACTTTCAAAATGTACCAGCCTACCACCCAGGAATATGCGGGTGGTAGGCTGGTTTGGAAGCAACAGCAGCAATAGCTGCTGCCCAGGACAGTAACCCTTGTGTGGGAGGTGGCTGGATGGTCCCAGAGATTTCCTGCTCCTCTACCCAGTGCTGTTGTCAGGGGGCTTTTCTTCCCCTGAGGGAACTGTGGGCTTACTAAGTACAGGACTCCAGCACCCCTTATCTGATACCTGTGGGTACCTACTTCTTGACATGCTCCTCAGAAAGGGTCTAACAAGTCTGGAAGAAAAGTACAATTAGAGAAAACTTAAGGGAAACCTTCCAGGACTTGTTATTTCCTTCACCACTTCACAGAGAACAGTCTCTGGATAGAGGTGGGACAAGGCTCCACATCCTCTCGTCATCAAGCCATCAACCTCTCATCATTAACAGCCTCCTAGTATTTCATCTGAGATGTCAAGGGTGACCTCGTTCCAGTTCCATGCCATATACTCTGCATTTCTCAATCAGGTTAGTGAGCAGAGGCTGCAAAACCTCCTGAAGGCAGCTTTCCTCCCAGTGCTTGCTCCTTATTCATAAGCATTTCCATTAGTGATGCTGCATCTTGCTTCACAGGCAATTGCACCTGCTAGATTCTGGCTTCCTCCTCCTCTTTCCTTTTCCATTATTTACCTGTACTGAATCCATCTTCCCCACTATTCCCAGTCTCAGGTTTCCTAGAAGTCTGTACCCATCCAGTACAAGTATTAGAGCTACATGCAAACTAAGGTTGCTAAAGGTTTCAGATTTGAAGGAACACTGAAAGACCCTTTTGCTTGTCTCGCTAGAAGATCTTCCTATTCAGAGAGACTTTAAATGGTAGTTTGAAACATCTGGGGTTTGTATTTAAAAATACAGCAATGATGCATACTTTTGAAAAGCTTTAGGTGTATGTGGGCCTTGTGTTGTGAGATAAGATTACATGTCCAAGCATTTATTAGTAGTGTGTATAGATGATGGCTTACAGCAATTCTACAGTAAGGTCAGATTCAAGAAAAAATAAAAACTAAGGGGAGACAGAAAAAAAGCAAGAAAAGACCAAAAGTCTCCCCAGTGACAATCTGGGAAGAGAAGAAACTGGCATACTCAAAAAGCATCTTCCATTGGCTCCTCTCCAGCACACAGGCAAACCCCATCTACCCTTTTCCACAGAAGTCTATAATCTTCATCAGGATCCATGCAACCCTCCAACTGGTGTTTCTGTTGCTGTTATTGCTGGCTGGAGCCCCAGCTGGACCTGGGGCTGCTGCTGCAGACTACACCATTGAAAAGGTAAGCATTTATTGGGTCCCCTTAGCATAACTCAAAGGCTACAACCAAAGGACAGGGAAAGGACAGAGAAAAGAATTATTTGTTTCTGGGAGAAATTTGTTTCTCAAGAGAACTGACCATAACAGTGCTGTCAGGGCTGGGAGGAATAAGGTCTTGAGAATACTAAGGTGAGAATAACATCATGAGAGCAACAAGGGACAATCTTTGCAACAGAGGGCTGGGTGAAACACTGCAGGGCTTCAAGGCAAAGGCAGGTTACAGAACTGAAGCTATAAGTGCCCTAGAATTATAAAGGTGAAGGCATCCAAGGCACTAAGCAACATTTCTGGGCTTGAAAGGTTAATTCCCCTTATTGTTAATTCCCCTCCATAGCTTCACTTTTTAACTTCCTCTGATGAGTGGCTGCAGTGTCTTTTCCCCACCTCCTCTTGTCTGCTGTTCTCCCTCTCCTTCTGTTTCAACATTTCTGATGATTCTTTCAAGTGCACTGTCACCCATGACTAGCACACACACATGCCCTGCAACCAAAACCCAAGTACCTCTGCTTTGCATCGACAAGTACTTTCTTCCTTGCCTTTAGTGGACACTGTAATACAGAAATATCTCACCTCTAGTGACCAAAAAATCACTCCTTTTTGCCTTCCTAATTCTCTGAGCAGCAAAAGTTTTTCTTTCTTATTAAATAAAACACATCTGCCAGCTTTGGAGCCACCTGGCAGAGCAGTCGCTGTTCTCTCTTAATGGCCTATTTAGGGATAATGTGACATAGTGAGATATCAAATGCCAAAGTACCCTGTCATTACATATCACTGTGTTTATCCTTGCAGTAACTTTGTATTTATTCTTTTAATAAACTATTTGTGTAACATTAATACCATGATAATTTCCTAGAAGTTTTCAACTCTAGTGGTTTACATTGTTTCTTTATAATCAGAGATAGTATAAAAATATGTATTTATGATAGTTTCTTCTTCTATAACATTTGACACTGTCCTGCATGAAATCCTTGTCTCGAAACTGGAGAGACATGAATCTGATAGATGAACCACTTGGTGAATAAAGAATTGGAACTGGATGTACTCAAAGACTTGAGGTCAATGGCTTGAAGTCCAGTAGGACACCAATGACAAATGAGATTCCTCAGGTGTTGTCATTGGGACAGATGCTCTTTAATATCTTTGTCAGTGACAGGGACAGTGGGACAGAGTGCAGCCACAGCCAGTTTGCTGATGACACCAGGCTGTGTGGTGTGACCAGCATGCTGGAGGGAAGGGATGCCATCCAGAGGGGCCCTGACAGGCCTGAGAACAGGGCCCGTGCAAATGTTCTGGACTTCAACAAGACCAAGTGCTGGTGCTGCACCTGGGTCAGGGCAACCCTCAGTATCAATCCAGGCTGGGGGATGAACAGATCCAGAGCAACTGTGCTAAGAAGGACTTGGAAGAGCTGTGGGTGAGAGGCTGGACATGACCCAGCCATGTGTCTTTGCAGCCCAGAAAGCCAAATGTGTCCTGGGCTGCATCCAAAGCAGTGTGGGCAGCAGGTGAGGGAGGGAATTCTGCCCCTCTGCTCTGCTCTGCTCTGCTCTGCTCTGCTCTGCTCTGCTCTGCTCTGGTGAGACCCCACCTGCAGTGTTGCATCTGGCTCTGGGATCCCCAGCACAAAAAAGATGTGAACCTATTGGAACAAGTCTAGAAGATGCCACCAAGATGATCAGAGGATGGAACACCTCTCCTATATGGATCCTCTCTCTGTAGACAGTCTGAGAGTGTTGGGGCTGTTCAGCCTGGAAAAAAGAAGGCTCAGGGGAAACCTTACTACACCTTCCAGTACTGAAAGGTGCTACCAGAGAGCTGGAGAGGACTTTTTAAAAGGAATGTAGTGATAGGACAAGGGAGAATGGCTTTAAACTGGAAGAAGGCAGGTTTATATTGGAGAGAGCTTGTTTACATTGGATATTAGGAAAGAATTCTTCACTATGACAGTGTTCCAGACCTGAAGACCCAGGAAGTAATTTGTTCCATTGGCATGTAGATTTTGGTGATAGGAGAGGCAGTAGTTCTCCAGCACATAAATCTGAAACATCTTAGAAATAGGGTTCTGCAAAAAAAACTTGAATAGCTGTCTCAAGATGCTGGAAGCAACAATTTTATTGCTAGCAGTTATTATGTACTATTTATGGTAAGCAGCTTTTTAAGGACTGAAATGCAGATTGTGGTCTGCTATCCCTAATAAAACCAAATATAGAAAAAGACATATATAGGAATACATAATAAAGGCCAAATATAGGAAAAGTCCATAAGGACACAGATTTTAAAAACAAAATAAAAAGATCAACAACATATCAAGTGGGATGGAAGAAAAGAAATAACTCAGTAGGTAGTGCTTTAGCTGTGAAAAATGTGCAAACAAATGCCAGGAGTAAGAAATTGGATAGCACAATAAAGAGGAAAGGTTCTGGGAGAAAAATCAAGTAAGTGGAGCATGAAAACACAATACTGGTAATTAATACAAGTAGGCACAGGTGAAAAAAAGCTTACAGGGAAAAAGAATACATAAGTCACTCAAGCTGTGCAGAGCCTGAGTGCAAATGAAAATTCAGTAGCTAACACAAGGAAAGGAAAAATCAAAATGCGGCTGGAGGAACTTGAGATGTGCATTGACAGCACAACCGCGAGTAGGCAGATCTAAAAGAGGGATATATCTTCCTTTCTCTGGGAGGTCATGCAAGGACACTGAAAAGAAAATGGAAAACAACAAGATCTTTAAGAAAATATAGAAAGGAACACAAAACCACTGAGAACACAGCCTATTGATTATGAATTTCTAGAAACCATGGAGCCCATAAAAATCATGGACAAACAAAAAAAAAAATCCTATTGAAGATAAAATTGGACTGTTCTGAAAACAACCGGATGACGTCTTATTAAAAAGCTCAGAATTTCCTTTTTTT
>VZUA01009414.1:1414-39551 GCA_013401035.1 Horornis vulcanius | reverse complement strand
TACATCCTGGTGATCCAAGATGTTATCACTTTTTTGAGAGAAAGGCTGAAGATAGGCAGATATGGACATGCAGGGAATATCTTGCTTTAAAAAAAAAGGGGGGGGATAAGGTACAACTTTCTGTGGGAAACAGTCTCCCCACAGGAAGAAGTAGAGGTTTCTTTTAAGTGCGTTTATTTTTTTTTTTTAACATTACAAGAATTTTGTTTTAAAGGAATGGTGTTTCACCTGCAAAACCAGAGTTCATTTTATCTCCTCCCACTCCTCATTAATCAACCTCAAAGAACGTTTTTACAATAAAGAGATACAATATTAGTTAAACTAATGACTTACACAGACAGAATCATGCCCGCAATCTTGCCAAATGCTTGGAGCAAGCAGACAGGTCCTGAGAACTGACAGTGCTGGCTGGGGGGAACGAGGCTCTTGAACAAATGTTGTTTTGCAGATGGCTCCCCAGTACCAGCCAAACACCCTGGTCTCACCAACCTCTGTCAATAGTCAACTTCATGGCCTAGGCCATGAAGATGTGGCACAGCAAAGAAAACACTTCTGGGTAAACACAGACAGCAGTTGGAAGCCTTCATGCTCCAGTTTTGGGAAAGAAAGGACAACACTATGGAAATTGCTGGCCCCTGTGCTAAGAGGCAGGATGGCTGCTCTGGAACAAAGCCCCACGTGCAGGGTGGCGTGAGCTGCAGGCTGTGCTGTTCAAGGTGGGTGAACAGAGAGGCACAGGGGCTGCAGGACTGCTGGGACGTGTGGGTCTGATTTTCTGAGAGTACAAGGTTCTCAGCCTGTCAGTGCTTGATTTCCTTCTCATGAGAAGACACTCAGCCAGAAGTGCAGACTCAGAAAATCAGATCCACATGGACAGACACATGAGGGAGAGAAGAAGGACTTGACATTTCAGCAATGGGTTATGACCAGAGGAATTTGAAAAAGAGACTAAGGTGGGAGAACAGATTAATTCTAGGCTCATCAACAAGGTTTATCTGTTTCTAGGTTTGACCACCTTTTCTTCCTCTTCTAGTCTCCTAAGTTTCAACTTGCCTTTTCCACAGCCACACAACGCCATTCACAATCCTTCCTCAGTAATCAGTGCAGGTTTAGGGCTCCCTTATCCACGAAGCTCATCCTTTGTCCATACAAAGACATATTTCTTTGAAACACTCTCTACTTTACTCCTAAGGGATTTTTTCACAATTTAACATATTGGGAAAAAATTAAGTGAAAAGGTCAATTACATAAAGCATAAAGAAATTCAGAGACTGTATTACTGATGAAAAAACTTTCATCTCTAATGTGAAGACTGGAAATACTACTTTAGCACCATGGCCTCAATATGTAGCACAATTTAAGTTTGTAGTAAAAACTGTATCCAACATAAACTATGACTTCTGTTTCACTTAATGCAGAGCATGAACAGGTTCAACTGCGTTTGAGATTAAAGACACCTACATGCTTATTTATGACCAAAGACAAACTGGTAAAATCAACTGAGGAGTTTCCTTCTATTTACTTTTCTCCTAAAGTTAATAAAAATTCAATATCAGACAGCTAGCAAAGAATGCTTTCAAATAGAGCTGGTTGTCAGTAACAAAATTCCAACATAAAAAGTTGTCCCAAAGCAAGTTGCATTAGATGAGAACTGTATCACACAATAAAACACAGGTTGAATGTTGAATACGAAGAAGTTTAACCAGAGTACTTGTGTCCTGTGCAACACAAAGCACTCAGTGTAAGCAGTAGTGAAAGGACTGGAATGCACTGACCTGCCAGAGTGCTAGTGTGCCGAAAGGCTCGCACCTGGGAGTCTGAGAGCCCCGTGAGCAGGGAAATGACAGTATCCATCATGTACTCATCATAGATGATGCTGTACTGACACTGCCGCACCAGCACGCCAATGAACTCACAAAAACTGGATTTGAACTTCTTCCACTGCGGGCCAGCCATGGTTAGTGGATAATCTCCACTATCCTATTAAAACACAGAAAAGGAAACAGGAAACTCTTTCAAACATCTTAGAAGTTATTCCTTTAAATCAAGATTAAGAGATGGGTACAACTTTAAAGCCAATATCTCAGACGTCTTAAAAATGATACATCAGAAGAGTATGATTCCACAAATATGAATATACTTTGCAGCTGAGGCTTGTTATAACACGAAGACAACATTCTAACTACTAATTTCTCTTTTTATTTGCCCTACAAATCTGCTTTGTTACACTAGAAGCATCACATGAACAGTTAGTGACAAGTTTAGGAACAGGTCGAGATCATAACCAAGTTTACAGGGAAATGCTCACGTATCAGACTGAACCTTCCTGAAGTCATAAAATGACCCACTGCAACACCTTGAACACAACAAACGTGTGTCCTCTCCTGCCAGGGGAGCTTTTATAAATAATGGTAAAATGACAGGGAGAAAAAAAGAATCAGTCATGTCAGTGCCTCTGTGAACAGTTTCTTTAAGAGGCTGAACAACAATACAGGTTGAAAAATAAAGTATCCATGAAAAGGGATTAGAAATCTGAGAGCTGCTCATTAGAATTCTGTTACAAGAAAAAGTGAGCATGGCACAGTGATAAAAAACCCCATGTACCAACAGTCCCAGGTGTGGCTTTATAAATTTCACACAATATTGCCTTAGAGTAATCAAATCCATTTATGCATTAAGGTAGTTTTAAGGAACACTAAAATCCTTCTAAAGAAAAGGATATTACATTTTCTCCTCAGTTGAAGTTATGGGTTTTTTTAATTATTGGAGGGGTGGCAGTGGAGGGAATTGTTTCTGTACTAAACAAATTTGGGGAGGAGGTTTTAAAGCTACATTAACATTCTCTGGAACACGGGATGAAAGGAACACCACTCAAACACAGGAAAACCAAAAACAAATGAAAGCCAAATGAAACCAGCAAAAAAACCCCAAAACAAACAAACAAAAAAAAAAACTAAAACAAACAAACCAAAAATAACCCCACAACCCACCAAAAGAAATCCCCCAATACATCTTGTTTACCCCAACACTCTGTGGAACAGAAAGTAACAATTTAAAGGCAAAAAAACTATAATCCCCATGAAAGGAAAAGCATTAGTCTTCAACTGGAGAATAACCAAATTTAAATCCCCACAATCTGTAGATTAATGAATGCATAGAAATAAATTTAGTGACCATTTAAAGAGACAATTTAAGGCCTTGTATAAACAGCAAGATAGGGAGGTATCCCCCACAGCACCACCATAGTAGGAGTTCCCACTATTTAAAAACAAAGTCAATATGGATTTCTTAAGCCATTAATAAGTTGCATACATGCAGAGCTTTACTTCCTAGTCTTCTAAGTTCAGTGAAATAAGAGAGTTTAATATTTTTATTCATAAAAGATCTGCAATTTTTGTAACTCCTTATTCTTGAAATAAATGTCTAGCAACATGATCCAGCAAGATTAGGACAGGTAAAAAGAAAATAAAAATTAATACATAATCAGCACTTCATTAAATTACCTCATCAAATTCTTCAGTCATTTTTCGGATTATTTCAGAATTCTGCATGTGTCGGAACATCTCTGCTGTAACAACTCCTACAATTTAGATATTAGGTCATTAGCACTGTTAATATGAAAGCTGTAGATGGCAGATGACATGCCTCCTGCTACAATGTCAAAATAACCCATTTTCACCTAATCTACTGATTGCACATGTATAGTTTTAATCAATTTCACATTTTGTCTTCTAGCATCTCTGTATAACAAGTACTTAGCACCATTTATTTACGTGGGGTTCACTGTTATTCCTCTTAAGAAGTGTGTTTGTGTGCAGGTACACACACATCTAGAATTTACTCATTCTCTCATATTCAGAAGCCAAAGATGCTTGTGACAGACCTCTGTAGCAGTGAGCATTAAACCATCTGAAGTGACCTTTTGGGACTCAAGATTCTAAATGCTGCAAGATAATTTTGAACTGCTGAATTGCTACTTACTATCTTCTGCACTGTAATAAACAGAGTGCTTTCATGCAATTTCTATTTGTCTTGGCCTCAAATAGTTAGACCTCCCAAAGTTTATTACAAAATTCATTACAAGGATCATCACAGAAAGCATTAAAAGATTCTGCAGCTTTATCTAGTAACAAAAATCAAAAGGTCACTACTCTCGAAAGCACCCTCTGAGGAACACTGGTAGCTTTCTGGAGATTTACAGATGTTGAAAGTTTATCAGGACAGAGAAAACACTTGAGCAGAACAAATTACATCCAGTCCTCCTCTATCAAGCACAGTGATGTCAAGGCATCAACGCTGCTAGACAAGTTATCTTCTCCTCAAAAGGAGCTGAGAGGTAAAAGAATGGAGGACGTGGAAATGAGGAACGAAAAATCAGAAAATACAGAAAAAAATACATGGAAACACAACCTTACTGTAGACAGGCTACCATGAAGCTGTCCATAGTATCTTTTGAAACAAGCATGTCTACATAAGGTATGAAGCAATCTTAATCAGTAATAAAAACCAGGTACATCCAAATTAGAATTCCAAGACTGAACAATCAATTCCTATCAGTGATAGGAAAGATGATTTTTTGAAATAATAGCAGGAACAGAGGAAGAGCCAGCACACGTTAAGTACCAGCACTGATTTCTATCTGCTGTAATTACAAAAGGCTTAATCAACACTTTAAACTACAGTACAAGACTTCTAAACCTCCTGCTCCCACCTTCAGAAATACTTGTTTAACTCCAACAACCTGGTAATGTAAACCAGCCCTGGGGATGAAGCAGCCTGACAGCCTCAGCAGAAAGAAAGCAATTCTGAGAATCAGACTATCATACTGCTTAAATGGATGAGGAACCATTTCAGTACCTTACCTTTGCAGCCTGAACACTGAATAAAGAAGTTAATGAGATCAAGAAGTGCTATATCCCGGTCATGTTTGTATGACTCTATCCAGTCATCCACGACAGACTGAAAGAAAACAAAAAGCCACTGCTCAGTTTTCATAAATTGAAGACATTGTTACTTAACTGCTTTAGAACAGAATTTAAAATAAAATAGTTAACTTAAAATTACCAAAATTTTTCTAGATAAGCCAGTGCTGAGGGCCATGGAGAAAACTTTGTACTCTGACTGCTGAAATGGACTTCAGTTTAAAAATAATTTGAGAATTTTTTCCTCCTAATTTTAAAAAATTGACAAAGATTCAGGTATCAATTTCCCAAGTCAACAGGGTAATCAGACCTGGCAAAGGTCCATTTTGCCCTTGGGAAGCAAAATATTTTGACTGTATATCATTTTTAACAGTTAAAAAGTCATGAAGATTACTGATAACTGGCTGAACAAGCTGCACACAGAGCAACAGTTAGAGAAGTACTGTTTTTCCATCTGCTTTGAAATAGAAAAGATGATGGGAGAATAAGAATTTCTCTGTGCAAATACATCCAAGTAATTTGTTCTTGTTCCCAGCTGTAATGCAGGAGCCTGCAAACCTTGAGAGCTTCCTGCACGTGTATTCCAGGAGCTGCAAACTCTCCATTTCCAGTCCCACAGCCAGTCCTTGTTCCACAGTGCAGGAGTCCCAAGAGTGAGTCAGCAGGAAAGCCTCATGGCTGACAGGCTTACACCTATTACACCTCAAGCCCATCTCCACTGGGACACTCACACAAGCAAACACTTTAGGGACTTACCTGAATTTAGAAAAACAACAAAACCAGTGCTGTATTTCTCAATAGTCTGACTTCAGTCCTGCTAGTAAATGCAGTGGGGAGAGTGCCTAATGCAGATACCTGAAGGGGTTAAACTTCCCCTAAGGTGACTTGGCCAGGGTATATTGCTACGCTGTAATTGGCTGGAATTTGGGTCAGGAAATTTAAACAGGAGTCTGTAAGTTACAGCTAGTGACATTGCTTTGGATGAGAGAAGAGAAGCAACTATTTATTTTCAGATAATCTAAGCTCTGGATGCATGTAAAAACTACGGATTCTTGTTAAGTTCTATGAAAACAATAAGTCTAAACCACATTTGTATTTAGCTGTCATCACACAAAAAGGACTTTTAAGCTATGCAATCTAAAATAATCTTTCTTCATTCAGGACACTGAAAACTAACTTTGAATTGTAGTATGAATTTATTCATCTTGTATGTGATTATTCATTAATAACATTTAGAAATGAAAAATCATTTGAATTCAAACATTAACACAGCAAAACCACTCTGATTCTTATATACAAGTAAAACCAGCAAATTGAAGGAAAAAGTTACTTTAGACTCCATTTGATTAAATTGCAAGTAGAAGAAAACATTATTATATTTCAATTGTGTCTACATCCAAGTCACAGAGCTACCCCAGGTCTTACCTGCATAGCACTCTTGCCCATTTTAACCACTTCAAAGAGCATCATGTTTTCCACACCATTCTGTTGGTGATGTCCATTCATCCGATTCGGACCACTGGGTTTCCCTCCTCCGTTCCCACTTTTTCCCTTCTCTGCTGGTCCTTTTTTTCCTTTTTTACAGGTCTGCAATCACACACACAAGAGGTTTTACTTAATTAATTATGAAGTATTAAAAAAAAATCACTATCCATACCATGACAAACGTAGACAAGGCCTTTGATTTTCAGCAACCATATTTTTTAAATGCTTTATAACTATGTGTGTGAGGAAGCAGATCCTGAGTGATACAAGGACCAGTAAGAACTCTCCAGGTTCCTCTTATCTCATTTAAAATCTTTTAGCAACTAAAAAATGTGTTTAGTGATAGTGTATAACACAGAACCTTCTCATGTTTAAACTGTAAATCAGACTATACATATTTCCTTTAGAACAGCTACAATGATTCCCTTAACACATTACTAAGTCTCCTCGGCAGTTCATGAACCCCCCTTTTTTTTTATGTGAATATACGTTGGCAAGTGGGGGTGAGGAAGAGCAGACAGGTGTGTTTGTATTTGATTTCCCAAATCAAGTATGACACAGAGAAAGAAGCCAGACAAACACGAAGCACAAAGGACAGGACGTTGTATCAAATCTCTAATCTGTAACCACCTCAGGCTGGTGGGGTGCCAGCGAGGGTCAGAGCCCCGGGCAGGGAAGGAGCCACCCATGCTGCCTGTCAGGCACGGCGGGAGGACAACTGCCCGGGCAAGGGGGAGGAGGGCTGGGAACTGGGCTGAGACCTCCCACTCCACCACTGCAACCTCCTGGCTGCAACCTGTTAAACAAAACCCTTGGAACTGAATTGATCTTCTGCTCACTTTTTAAACTAAAAAACACAGAATACATGATGAATTTAAGAATAGGATGGAAAATATGCCAAGAGCCTGATCAAATCAAAGCTTATCCTTTCCTCCCCTACCCCCCTTATGCCTTCAGAGCACTAAGAAAATATCACAGAAACATTCAAGATGAAGCATTTCCACACGAATACAAATATGAACTCTCTTTACAGAACACTTGCATTTTCAGAAAATGTTCCTTGCTCATTCAACTTCAAAGCAAGTGCTAAACTCTTCAATTCATAACAGTAGAAATGTTTCAGTATCCCTAAAGACTGAACATACTTTGCCTTTGCCTTGTTTTTGGTTTTTTCCTTCAATATCCTCAAAGTCTGTATCAGAAGAGAAGTGTGTTTCAGACTCCCTGCAAGGATAAAAACAGAAACCATTCACACATTTCATCAGAAACCTTCTTAAATATACTATATAAAATCACAGTATGCTCTCAGTCCACTAAGTCAACACCAACAGTGAAACTTTGCCCCAGCCTGCTGCTGAGGAACAGAAATTATCCCCACCCTCACAGCCTACCCTGTCTCCTCCAAACAATGCCATACAGGAAGATTAAAAGATTTGAGGGTAGGTAGAAAATAGCAGCAGGCTGGGAACCATGCCTTTGACATGTGACAAACATGACAACCTCTCAAAAAGCAAAGAGCTTTAAATATTGGCCACAAATACTTAAACAAAACAAGAAGGAGAAAAAAACCCAACAGAAAAAAAGAAAAAAAACCAAAAAAAACAAAACCAAAAGCATCACTTGCCCTGACAATCAAAGTCTCTCAACAGATTTCTTCATGCTGTTAGAAACTTAGAAAATAATTAAGAGGTTTGCACTTATGTTGAAAGGTGCAGAAAAGAAGTTTAAGTCAAGTTTCTTCATCAAAAAGGTAAGCTGTAGTTTGTTTAGGCTTGTAAGGTAAAAACATACTAAATACACAAATTCCTTCGTTTGATTTCCTACAAGAAAATACACTGCACTGATATAGAAATCCCTGATTTGCAACATTGATAGGAAGGTGTGTGAAATGACCTGAATTATTAATAGAGAATGCCTGGCTTGTGTACCCCCTATTTCTACATTTCCTGTAGAACTTAAATGATGCTACGAGAGCTCATCTGAACCCCCAGATGCAGTACAATGAATTTCTGATATACACTTCCTGATTCTATCAACAAAACAATGGGAAAGATGACCTGAGGCAGGGAGACTGACTCCTATGGATTTATGTATAACCCTCCAGAACACTCCAGAACCTTACAGTCTCTCACTACTGCAAGGGTCTGAAAGGAGCTTGCTGCCTCTGACATGGATTCTGCTGTGTCTGGTCTTGCTGACTATGGAAGCTGATATGGACTGGAAAAGCCTGCAAACCAGGACATGGGGGAAGGAATGAAAGAAAGAAAAAAGGTGGCAAAAACTACCTCTTTGAAGATTCCTAGATGTTATTTTCACAGGAAAGAACTAAATACAAATTCCAAACATTTCACTAAGGAATAAACTGTACCAACAGAGTACAAAACCATTATAAACAGTTGTAAAAACATTATTTCATATTAAGCCATCTTCCAATTTATTTGCAATCTTTATTTCTCATTGAAAAGGAAAATAAACCCACAGTAATAAACTTATTGATACAAAACTACACCTTTGCATCCTTTTAGACTTCATAACCAGGTTAATCCATTTCAACAATTTAGAGAAATGTATTCATGCCAATCCCTTGACAATAAAAAGGGATGAACTGGATTCCTTTGGTCTGCTTAAAATAATTTCTTTACTTCTCTATCCAGAAGTGGAATCTGTACCTAATTCTAGGTCTTGGAAACTCAAATGTCTGTTTCTTAAAAATTGTGGGAAGACGAAGGCTTAGTAAAATTATGTCAAAAACACCAAGGAACTGATGCCTGAAGGAAGCCATTACTTTGGCTTTAATTAAAGCATTTGGCATTACATACTTTAAATATTAAGTGACCTGCACCAGTTAAAAGTAAATATTTCAACTACTTGATTTAAAATCAGATTTTAAAAAATATTTTAAAAACTTATTTAAGTTACTGCTGAATTAATACTCAAGAAAAAAATTAAAACAATTCTTTTATCAACACCTCAATAGAAAAAAAAAATACAAGACTATCTTTTATTATGTTTCCTAGTTTCCAAGAGAAAGTATACCATCACATAAAAAAAGAGACATTTACAAACAAATTTTTAAAGCACTTACTGAAGGAGAGTAAAATCAGTTGGTATTTCTGGAGCTGCTATCATTTCTTTATCATCTTCTGGAACACCACTGTATTAGAAAGATATTCAAAAAGCAGTCTGAAGTGTAAGCTTACTTTTCTTTCTTCCTTTGTAGCAGACAACTTCTAGAATAAAATAAATCAAAAAATACATTGAAGATTATTCCACATATGGAAGGATAAAAGAGTTGGAAACACAGAAAACGTAGATCACACTACACTCTGTTTCCAGCCCAGCTTTCTCCTGTTTAAAGACTTTGAGTCCTCTCACAGTCCTACTACAAAGTGACTCCTCAAATGTTAAAAGCATTGCCGTACAATAATAATGCAGAAACACTGTAAAAAAACCCAAACAAAATGTAACAACAAAACACAAACAAAAAACCAAACCAAAACACAAAGAAACAAACAAGCCCCCAAACCCCCCACCCACATTTCCATAGGATGAGCAAACTGGAACTCGGAGTAGCAGAGCCAGAACTGACAACGCGTGGGTAATTGTAACTGACCAAACCCAAACCAGCCTTGATGTGGAACTTGAAGCACAGTATGTGTGTATTTCAGGATATTAGAGATGGCAACTTTGTATCTCCCATTTGCCAACTTCACTGTCATTTTCCATAAATTGCTCTTACAACAAGTTCTTCACTACTCCATGTCTTCCAGAGTTGATAAACCAGACTTACAAAAGGTTTAACATTTGAAGCATTTGTCAAGACTCCTAGGAGTATCAATGAAGATAATAATACTACC
The DNA here is from genome assembly GCA_013401035.1 of Horornis vulcanius. Taxonomy (NCBI): domain Eukaryota; kingdom Metazoa; phylum Chordata; class Aves; order Passeriformes; family Scotocercidae; genus Horornis; species Horornis vulcanius. Next base: position 29,287 of record VZUA01009414.1, on the reverse strand, counting down.
CACATAGTATAGAGGAAAACATTGGAAACACAACTCTTTCAGCAAGAAAACTAAAGACTGTGAAATATTTGTTTTAAACTTTACTGCAATACTATTCATTATAATAAATTTAGGTTTTTCTCTTATTTTTCTCTTATTAAGGGGGAAAAAAATCTCCCTGGATCCTTTAAAAGTGAGTTTTAGCCATACAGCTGAAGTTTTCTACATCACTTGGCTCCCCAGGCTAACTTTTACACACTGAAATTAAGAGAGCATGATGTTCAAGTATTTTAACGACAGAATACCAAGCAGGAAACCTTCAGTCAGCCTGCTGACGCTACAGCTTCCTGGAGCAATTAGGTATTTGAGGGAAAGATTTGATTTTGGCATGCTAAGCACATGTTGCTCCAAGTCTGGTAGCTCTGCCCCAGAGACTGCATTTCAACTGAGCATGTGGCAGAGAGGCTGGACAGGTTTTCTCCTGCAAGTGCTGATTCCAAATGCTAGGGGCCACTGTAGCTTCCAGGATTTCCAGAGATGAGAGAAACCATAAACCCTGTACTTATCACGCTCTCTTTCTTCACATTTTACTAATTACATTAAAGCAGAGAACCACAGTGGAAATAAATAGTGGCAAAGGCAATGAGGTTCAAGATGACCAATCTCAAGACAGAGTGGAACTACTAAAGCATGTTGCATCCAAAGAGAGCAAAGATTCTGCAGGGTGCTGCAGAATGGCAGCACCCTGTGCCACGGCATTCCTCCCTTCCCCAAAGGCACCTCCTGGGCATAGATGATTCTTTCTAGTTTACATTTTTCAATGTTAGGAGGCAAGACATCTACTAAAGTGACAATCAGGATCCCTACATGCAAACTGGCTCCTTATAGGAAACCCAAACATAATATCCTACCAAATCTTGCAAAAATCTCCATGAATTCTTATAATCACAGAAATTAAAGAGAAAAACCCCAAACTATGAAAAAGAATGGCCAAATTATTAGAATTCTCTATATCAAACAAGCCAAATAAATCACTAACAAAAGCTGTCTGCCATTTACACCAATTTGAACTTCTTGTCAGAACTGTCAGAACTGTTCATCTTAGCACAGACCACAAAACAAGAGAGAAATTGTGGCATTTGTCAGAATCACCTCCTGGAAAGGATCAACATATCAAGCATCTTGCTTGATGGCGAAGCGTTAAAACTACTGAGATTTATATTTTTTGTTTTTCTTACAGGTAGAACAAACTTAGCCCTCTTGAGTGCAACTATATACTGGTATTCTGGAAAACAGAGGCTAGAGATGAACACCTAGCAATGGTGTACAAAGGAGGACCGTAAGCAATCTCTGGGGTCAAGCTCAAGTTTCAGCAATGACCAAAAAGTAAATAACTTTACAAGACTCACACACATCAGAGTGAAGGTCTTTTGGTGCTCAGCCAGCAGGGTCAAGCCAGCCCAGTGAGCCCTCTCTGGCCATGGCCGAGAGAAGCTGCCCAAGGAAGAACACTATTTCCTTTACAGCAAAGTTTCCCTGAATACATTCCAGGCATCCAGAAATAATCCATGGATTTTGCTGGCCAGAGGGGCTGTCCCTACACAGCACCTTATGTTTTCTGTTAGTACTTCCCCATAGTTTTTGAACTGAACACTCAGGGGAGGGTCTTCCATCCAGGAACTCCCACAGCCAAATTCTACACTATGAAAAGGCACATTCTCTGCCCTGAATTTATCACTTTCCAACTGCATGTTATGTTCTCTGGTTCTGGCATGGGGAGGGAGTGACACTGGTCATTCCCCACGATGCTTCATCTCATCAACACCTGCTGGAAATTCAAGACTCCCGCCAGCCACATCTCCTTCACGCCCACACTGGATGACTCATTCAAAGCACGTGGTTCAGGAAGTCAATACAAAAGGATGCTTAAATGGATGATTTTCCTACCAAAACTTTTTAAATATAACAAGTTCATATATCACAGTGCAATCTGAAAAGAGAGAAGTGAAATTCTTGCAGATGTCATTCCAAACAGAGTAAGTTGACATTCTCTATTAAATATGTTCTAATAAACAGATTATTTTAAGAACTCTAGAAAGTTAACTCTAAACTAAAACTGTATGATAAAAACCAGCTCTTTGGTTTCTTTCTTGGCAAGTTCACAAAATTCCAACTTTAATTTTCCCAAGCAGATACTGATATCTCTCAAGCCTGTGAAAACTTTAAAAGGCATTCAACTTTGTGAAATCATAATTAAATTATTAACTATAAAAAGAAAATGTATCCTGCTGAAGGATCACAAGGTGGAGCTCTAGCCTAAAGCTAACTGAAGAAACTCCAAAAGACAGGTCATCCAGAGGTTGACCTAGTTATTTCTCTGCAATAAACTTTATAACAAATTGCCTAAATTGCAATAATATTATAGCACATTTCTTTTAGATTTGTATTTAGATTGTTAAGACACCAAAGGATTTCTTCACCTTTTGTGAAATAAAGGCAGATACATATTTGATTCCAATGACTCTTACAAAGACAGAAATGCTTACAGCTGCTGTAGTATGACGTCTCAGTAATTAGCTTTCAAAACAAGCAGAAGACTTTCAAAAAACATTATCAGAGCAGAAATAATGTATCCCTTTATTGTACCTTGCTATTTAAAACTGTGCTAACAAAGCATTAATGAACTAAAAAACCCACTGGAACAACAGGAGCAGTCCAGCAACAGTATTCAGACATAATGCTTCCAACAGTAAATGTAGGAGGGGTTTCTGCTTCAAAGAATTTGACTGTTAAAAGCAAGAGGCAGGCACAAAACACTATCAAGACTCCAAACGCGTATTCATTGAAAAGCAGATTTAAATCCTAAAGGCTACTCATCCCTGTGACAGGAACATTTAGGAATGGCTGTGATGAGCTCAAATCCACTGGCCAGCTGTTGACTCTGCCAGAAGCTGACAGGTGCCACAATCACACACCTGCTGTCACCAGCAGCTGCTGAGGCCTGCCTGTCCCTCCCAGTTCCCAGTACATGCACAGATACAGGAATGCAACTCAGGGAGCAGCGCTTGCTCTCAGAATGCACCCAATTCTCTGCACACACACACACTGTGCAGCATCACAAAAGCAGTGCTAGATGCTTGTGCTTTGCACAGCTGTGGAAATGCAGCCACTCCAGTGTTACTGACCAAGCTCACTGCCAGTTTCAGGCAGATGGGTTTTGGCTGGGGAGCATTCCCTACACAGGCTGTTTATTTGGGTTGCTCTTGGATCCTTGGCATCTATCACCTGCAAGTTTTATAATGTTCATCACTAAAACAGTTACCAGTTTTTGGGGGGAAGGCAGAGGTGCAAAGTTAAAAACAATGGCTACATGGCCCAGACAAAGATTTGGGTAATGCAGAATAGGCTGCTCAGAGATGTATTTATTTTCTCCCTGTAATTCAATTAATCACCTGTAAAATCAAGGACCTCACTTAATTCAGAAAATTAGAACTTCTCAAACTGTGATGTTTAAGAATATGGCTAAAGTTCATCTCTGAATTATTTACCTATCCATGAACGACAGATGCTGATGCTTCAGGACCAATTATGCAGCAGCAACAGTTAAAATTCTAGGCAGATAAAATTTAAATAAAAGATCATAAATACATCTAGTATTTTCCCTTAAATATTTTAGAAGAGAAAGGCAGTATCAGCTACATTATACCTCTCACTGCATTTTCTGATAAACTAGAATGTGCCTTACCTTCTGTTTGATAAAATAAGGTTTGGTTATTCAGGAAAAACACCCCCAGACAAATCTGCTTCTTCATGCTCCTTTTGCTTTTATCTCTGTAAGTGGACTTTTAAGTAAGATTTTGAGCAAGTGCATGACATTCCCTACAGACCTCAGTGTGTGTTATTTCTACCAACAGTATACAACCTAATATTTCAGCTGCCAACAAGCTTTAAAGCAATCCTGCAATTTGAGTAGAATACAGAAAACATGCTTCAAGCATAATTCTGTCATCTAACTGTATTTTAATATAAGTTATAACCATATCAGCAGTTTTGATCATATTAAGATAGTGCAATCAAGACTAAACAAAACAATAATGCAATTAATACTTTTACGTGTGTGGTTATTTTTGTGCTGTTTGCTTAACAAATCAGACTTGTAATTCCTTTACAGAAAGACCTGAACTAGAGACCACCAATCCACATCCTTCCCTGCTTACCAAGAGAGACACGGTCAATATTCACAGGACCAGTGCACCTGCCAAAGCCACTCAACAGTTAACATGCCAACAAAGAACCTAAATGACTGAATTCACACAGCTCTTATCTTTTCAGTCTCTTTCTTCACATTTTTTCCCTAAACTTCCAGCTGTTACACCCCCTCCACACCACTTGGGACCACACATCTCTCCATCTTGCAAAAAATTTTAAAAAGCCAATGGTTGTCAATTTTATGCCGTTACTACCATTTTTTCCCCGGCCTGCTCTTTATTCTCTTTTTATAACATTTGCTCTTTAGTTCATACAACAAGTCTGCTGAATAAGTGGGAAAGAACCATCTCAGAAGATGCTTTTCCAACACCGTGGGCTGTTACTGAAAGCAGTAGGTTTTCCTTTCCTCTCTCAAAACACACAGGAAAGCTGCTGCTCCTTCTGGCACTCAGGCAAACCAGCAGCAAGCAAATTATAAACCCCAAACCATTTCCTTCCCCCATGATTAGCCCTCCATTGGATCAGCCAACTGAATGAACTCCTCCTGCAGCCACACAAGTCCCTGGATGCAGCATGGGCAGCTGAAGGGCACCTTCCCAACAAAGCCAACGAGGAGCCTGGCCGAGGTCAGAGCATCAGCAGAGCCCTGCTGCAGCACAGGACCTCGTGTCCCCGCGTGGCAAACTGCAGGCCTTGCAAGGCTCCTCCTGCAAGCACCATGCCTGGGACACACACCTGGCCTGTGACAGCACCTCCTGCCTCTAAATGCATCAGGCCCCTGCCCAGCCTCAGCTACCTCCTCAAAGCATTCTCCCTGCTCCTTTGGCACACGCATCTCACTTTCATCACACAGCAGACAGCACACGCTCCAGAAGCATTCACCTCTCAGCAGCCCCCAGCCAGGAGCCTGAGAGCAGCTGAGGACCCCCAGAACCTGACGGAGCCAGGAAACAGCCAAGCACGTGGAGACACAGGCCCCCAGAGGCAAGGCACACACTGGTCAACACAAAATAAAACTTCTTTTCACAGTTTAATGCTGTGAAAGCAAAATCTCAAACAGGCTTTATTGAGCGGGGAGAAGGAAGAATGAAAGAAAAAAAACAAATTTAAATGGCATATGAAAGAAGTCAGGGTGAAACTCGAAGTGAAGTTGGAGACTTTACTCCAGTATTAGAGACTTGAAAAGTGAATAATATACAAGGACCTTTGTACCACACTAACAGTCTGCCAGTCTCAACTACACCACCAAATAATTCTCCTCTCATTAAAAGTACTTTTTCATTTTTGCTAGTTTTATTAAATATGTGGAACAACTATTACAGAACGAAAAGAGCTTGCTACAGCAAGTGCTTCACAGTCATAGGATTGGTTAATAAAGTACCATTAATACCATCAATATCTTTAATAAAGTTAAATGCTATTTTGAATCATAAGTACACTGTTACTGCTTGAGTCCTATGAGTTTTTATAGTGGCAACTGGTAATTCACATTGTCCAGTAAAATGTGCTTTAAAACACTCAATACATGCATTACAGTATCTGAAAGGCTATTGAACTGTACAATAAATGCAACTATTATGCTTATTAAAGGGGAAAATACCTGTGTTACCCTCTAATGATCCTGGCCAACAATATTCCCAAGCTTTGCTAAAATGCACCTGAAATTTCCACATATCTTTAAAATGATTTGGGTTTGGATGTCTTAAAAAACGCAAAGGTAAGATAACAAAAGTAGAAGTTACACCTCATTGTGTTTGTCACATCTTTCCTTGCCAAAGAAGAGATTGCTTCCAGATGTTGTAGTCTGACTGTGTGGAAAATGAGGCTCTTAGGAAGAATAAAAGCCAAGTCAGATAACAACCAAGACTTAAAAAAAAATAAATAAATGGGGGGAAAAGGTGGGGAAAAAAGCCACACATGCCTACTTAAATCAAAGAAGGGGTACTGGTACATTTATGATACAAGGCAAGCACACCCTCCAGCTGCCTAAATGCTGTAAACTGCCAAACTAAAGTACAGAATAGAACAATACGCCTCTTCACATACTGATTTTTCAAAAATGTACTTTGAACCTCACCCCAAAATCTTTGCTCTTGTAAAAGCTAGGTGAAGACGTGCACGGTCCACAGCAAGCAGGTAACCTGCTCCTCAGCAAACCCTTGAGCAGCATTAGCACTGTTCAAATGCACAGCCAGCAGCAATGAATTACCTCAGTGCACAGGGTGGAGGCAGGGTTTTCCAACTGACAAGGTATCCCCCATCTAGCAAGTTCTATTTTTTGTTCTGCCACTGATCAGTGCAAAGCCTGCAAGTTGCCTCACTTTAGTGGAGCTCCACTGCTTCCCCTCCTACCAGACAGATTTTCCCCTTAGAAAACTCCAGGTCCCTAGGGGTTTGTGCCCAAAACTTTGGGCACTTTTACAAACAACTGCATTTGATTACAAATTGTGGAGGAGGGACTATACAAGGGCATACTGCAATAGCTTCAGCTGCTATTCTAAGATACAGTCAGTATCAGACAGCTGAAATAAGGGAAAACTCTGTAAAATAAAACTACCGAAGAGTGGAAAGTAAAATCTCTCAAGCATATCTCCCAGTCAGCTAGTATCAGCCCAGGTCACAGCACACTCTGGACAGCCCCCTGCAGTCCCCTGCATGGTGACCCCGAGCCATCCAAGACCAGAAAGCAAAGGGAGACCAACTCTGTTCTACCTTTGGTCAGCTCAGAGTCACCAGTTTATTAGCTGAAGCTTCACACTATACAAAAATGTTTGAACAGTGACTAAGAGACTAAATCCACCACTGAAATAAACAGAAAGGAACACATACACCAGCTAAATGGCGTTAGTCTTACCTGGACCTTTAAAATAATTTTTAAAAAGGAGGGCAGGTGAGGAGGATACTTCCATTTAACATCATCCTGCAGTCTTCTGCCAGGCCTGGGCTACAGCGAGGGCATCCGTGCCGGGACTGCCCTGGGCCACGTGCAGCCACAGCCTCACAGCAGCACTGCAAACCCACAGGACAGTGCCTCCCAGGACTGCCACTGCCTCGCCATCCCTGTCCATCCTTCCCTGACCCAATGAAAATCTGGCCATCAAAAAGGAAAAGCAATATTTAAGAGAAAAAGAAATAAATATTGTGCCACATCCAAACCAAGCAGTATGACAGCTAAAACCTGAGAGCTTCATAAGTGGATTATGGTTCTTTCAACAATCAACCTAAATAATCATCCTCACAAAAAAAAAAAATTCAAGCAAACTACACATGTATGCAAAAGTTGGCTTCACTTCTAAAACAGAAGAAATAAAGATAAAAACCTTGTTATCTTTCATAAAAACTTATTTCAGCAACTCCGCCAACCTCGGAACATCTGTGCTCCATACATCCTCAATCACAGCTTAAACATTTTTAATACCCAACATTTTGTTCTTGTTCTCCCTCATAACATTTGGGCTAAAAGCCCAATTGGTTTGTTTGGAGATTTGCAGTTCTGAATACTAATTTTATATGAAACAGCAGTTGTGATGTGCATGGCTTTCCTCCATACAATTTAGCGAACTGAATATATCCACAATGAAGAATCTTCATAACCCATTAATAATCACTGGATGAAAAAAGTACATACTATCATCACTAAGTCTAAACATGACTCTCTCCTTTTTCTTTATTCATCCTAAAACAGAGTCCTCTTAAAAAATTTTTGTGGGAGAGATGATCGGCACTGAAATGTGATGTATGGAGACCTAGAGGTAACTCCTGACATCGCTGAACACGCAGAGGAAAGCAGACTCTGCTTGCGTACGCCTTAAGGACACTGCAAAAATATTGGCATTGTTTTAATCAATCCATTTTTTCAACTCTGTAATTGCTTACTTGTGGCAGGTAAAAAATTAGGCCAACTGAGTGCTCTAACAAACCAGGCCTGCTTTATGAAAGCTAACATGAAAAAGACTATCAAACCCAGGTTTTTCAGAGACCAATCTTTTTACTTTTTACAAGTAAGCTGACAAATATTGAGCAAGTCTTGATGTGTGTAAAATATTCTGAAGAAAAGGTTAGTGAGCCATGTCCTTTTGAAGTTATCTTCCATTATAAGTGCCTCTATTACTGTGGAGGAGTATCCTTTACACAGGAGCATCCATTCTACACAGACCTAAAATATACAGGTAGAGCTTGTTAAACCAAAATTAAACCTTTGGTTTCTCAATTTAATCTTAAAAGGAAAAAAAAAAATCCATAAAGCTGTACCTCTACACGTTTGATCCTCAGTAAATTTATCATGTAAATAAAGCTAGTAGCTCCCTCCTCTTTCAAGGGATAGTTATACCCTACAGCTAAATTTATATTATGTTGTAATTTTACCGATGACATTATGCAAGTGTCATAATCTGTAGAAATATTTTATCTGAACCATGCTCAATACAATGAAAATACTAAAACTACAACTATCAGCAACACACTAGAAGCTGCTGAGATAAGGTACTTACTTTCAGCCTTTTTCCTGTATTTTCATTTTTTTTTAAAAAGGAGCAGCAGTGCCAGATGTCTCTTAAACAAGCTCCATGTGCAGTGATTCCTCCCCCTCCCCCCCCGCAGAGGTGTTCTGGAGCAGGGGGTACAGCCCCAAGAGCTGAATTCCCACCTGCCCCATGCTCCTGGAGGTGTGTGAAACCTGGAGCACTTTCCCAGCACCTGCAGGTACCAATCCCTCATCTCCAGCATACGGAACAAGGCTCGCATGCTAAATATTGCCTTCTTTTTGCTTCCTTCCAGCTGAGGCAAAAATGCCATCTTAGGCACAAGGAAAGGAATCCAGCTATTGTTTTACCTGATGTCACACACAAAAAGAACATCCTTTTTTAGCCATCGTAGTTTACAAGCTCCTTCACTTGTAGGGCATACCAAAAACCATTTCTGCCTGCTAAAAGGTGGTAAGTATGTATAAAAGATAAAATAAGGTTACATTGCAGTGTTGACTGAATTTACATCAGCTACAGCTTAGCTTGTACAGCAGTTTCATACTCATGATTTTGTGTGGCAAATTCTGATGCAGTTACTGCTGACCAACCTTTCCTAGGACTCAACAGGATGCTGTTGGGGGGTAGGAAACTTTTACTAGATTGATAATTACCATTCCACTAGAGAAGAAAAAAGAAAGAAACAAAAAGCCACCAACCAAACTCAAAAAACCTAAAGAAACCATTCTGTATGCTCCAGTGTACAGTCAGATCTATTAATGGCAACATCTGCAGTGACAATTAAAGCTAATATTCTCAACTTGCAAAGAGAGAAGACTGAAGAGCTGACAAATCCCATCCTGCTGACTTTCACGGCATGGCAGGTAACCTCTGACAGAGGGATGGAAAAGTCAAATGCTACCGAGAAAGTCACCAGAGGACAACTAACAAATCTATAGTTGCCCAACAATTGCATAGAAAAATACTTTATTCACCATCGTTTCAGCTTTTAATTTATTATCTGAACTGTGTCACCTTCTTGTGGTTTTTAGTTCATGGTAATATTTACCTTATCAGTTTGCAATTACCTCTAATTATTAAAACAAGAATGGCCAGAATGCAAGTGCCTATCTCTCACCATGTCTTCCCCAACAACTGCTGTAGTTTTGCAATTAACTGCATTCCTGCTAGCACAGGTCTCTCTGTTTTGTACCAAATACCTCCCTCCCACCTGCCCACACTCAATTCACAAACAGGTAACTCAGCAATTGAGAACACAACATACTGTTACATGTAGAGTCTTTCAATTCTCATTCCCTGACATTTCTCAGTAAATTAAAATTCCAGGTATTTTGAACAGGAGGACAGAAGAGGGATTATTTAAAATAGGCAATACCTCTTTCAGAGTGCTTTGATATTTCTACTCCATTTTATGTTGTGCACTGATGCAATGCTGAAATAAATCAATACATTTTCTCTAAATACATATTTAATTTTCTGATATAGAATTTTAATCTTGCTGAATCCCTCACATTAAGATATTCAGTTCTCCTGGATACCTACTCAAGAGCAGTGTTTCTTTGATTTAATTAGTTAGCTGTCAATTATATAATTATTTATTACTCCTGTGTTGAAACTCAGCAGGCCCTGCTCTTACTCATGTCTAACAGATTTGGTTCTCCAATTACTTTTACCAGAAACCCATGATCACCACTCAGGATTGTTACATCAAATCATAACACCTAATGGCAAATAAAAGCTTTTTAACCAGGTAAGATTCTGCAAAATCATTTACTACTTACACCAAGTTCACAGCTCCTGAAACCACGATTTGCTTACAAAAAAACCCAAACTTAATTACATGCAGTTTGTCATCACAGGGTTGGCTATACATATGGGAAAAGGGAAGAGATTTAAAATTAGGTAACTGGATTAGGATTCATGCATGTTTAAATACCTTTATACAGAAAATGCCCTTCAGTATCATCATCTAGCAAATTTTTTCAAGTCATTATTTTAGTGCCCCAGGTATCAATTTCAAAAGAACATCGGATGAACAATGAGCTTGTTCTATTATAGTAATCTCTTCACATTACTAGTGCAAACTGCCAACTTTGTGTTCTTACTCAAAAAGTCACTTACTGTTTAGAATCACTCTGGCAATAAATCAGCAGTATAGAATTCTCATGCAGTTGTACCACTAATCAGGATTACAAGTATAATACCTTGTTTCAACTCAAATGGAATGCCCACACTGGCATGCCAGTGGAAGCTAATATCACCTGACAAAGTAGCTACACATGATGTTTAGTTACAGTAACACAATGCTCCCATGGAAATGTATTTATCATCTTTCCCTTAGTTTGCCCACATTAACTAAATGTCATCACTTCCAATGTTTCAGAGTATGGTTTAATTGCTCACCTAGCTATATTTAAAAACCCTCATTGTTTTGGTCATGATCTTTTACACAAGCGTCAAAACATCAGTTACCAGTCAATCAACTGGTCTGGAGAAGTAAGTGTATAAACCTTGTTGAAACACACTTAGCAAGTATGTCGGGGAAGATTCAGACATCAATAATCAAAAGTTACAGCTTTCCAAGATTTTTCTTCCTCTCCCTATTGAGCATCATTGACTGTTGCTTTCACATGGACATCACATTAAGAAAAGCTCATGTATTAAAATCACATTCTGTTTGGAGTAAGTTTCCTATCCCCCACAATACACATGCCAGGGCCATTGATACATACACCTAGATCCTCTGCGATTCCAGCAACTTGAAAGGCAAGACTAATATTCCATTCAGAGGATGCTTTCTTGGCATCTGACTGCCTTGGTCTTTGAAACAATATAAAATAATTTCCAGCACAAGTCAAGAAGAGGTAATATCATTCAATCTAATTGTTAGACAAGAACATTTTTATCCGAGTGTAAATCAGGTCTGGCGGTTGTTCAACTTGACCTCCACTTACTACAATCTTGCCCTAGGGTATGAAAATCCTAGATCATTAAATGCTACAAATTTAGTCTTGCACGCAACCTAAAATGAACCTACAATCAGAGCCACAGTTTTCAACTGCTGTTAAGTGTTGCAGCCAATAGTGATAACAGATAACACAATGTCAAATTAAGCTCTTCTTGGGGAGATTTTGGGTTTGAGGTTTTTTGCGTGTGGTATTTAAGAAACACAACTACTATCTCTATATGATTTTTTTTATTTCAGGGTGTTTTTGAGATTAAGGGGAAGTAACTATCCTTTAAATTCAGAGATCAAGAGAAAAACAACGAACCGTTTTTTAAAAATTAGATAGATTTCAGTTGGAAGTTTTTGAAGTTTTTCTGAGAAAAGATGGGTTAAGACAAAGCTGCCCACTTCTTTCAGTTATGAGAAACATTTTTAAATGCCAGCTTTCCTACAATTCTCTAGACAGTCAACAGACATTTTAGGAACTGCTACCAATTCATTACTGTGAAACAGATGCCTGCCAAAAAAATTAATTACAGAACATAAATTTTATTACTATGTGAATTAACTTAAGACTTCACATGCTAAGTGCAAAAACTCTCCTAGAACTGGATCATGGTATAATCCACAGTACACTAAGAAAACAAGGCAGAAGGAAGAACCACCAGAAAGGTATGTACACACTGCTTGCAGCTGAGCACAGCAAGACAGACCTGCTGGGCCACAAGGCAGTGAAATTCCTCTTGTGCAAGTCTTGGCTACGGGGAAGGAACAAAGGTAGGAGCAGCAGCCCAGCAGAGAGGGAGCCAGACAGCAGCACCGAACCCTTAAAAAGGTCAGAGAAGATGGATGACAGCCCCAAACAAGCAGTAATTAGCTCCTCCCGAACCTAACTTACAAGGAAAGGTCTAAGGACCCAGCTGGAGTAGCTGAAAGACTAAAGCATGACAATGGCAAAGTCACAGCTGTTCTACAGCAAAAGAAAATCACAGCACACAAACAGCATCTGAGAAATGAAAAAGAAGCTTTTGCAAGACCCAGAGATATCATTCAATTTACAGAACTCTCCATAGGTCTCCAAGGCAATTAACATCCATGTACAATAATAAAAACAAGAAAGCACAGCAAACGTTGAAATTTAGATATCAAATATTAGTACTGAATTTACACACAGTAAACATACCAGCAGTGACAAGCTTTAAATAAGCCTTTTCCCTCTTGTAGTGATACACAGAAATAGTAGAACATCAAAATTGTTGTTCACACAGCCTTCTTGCAAACAAATGCATAAAACTCTCAACACCTAGGACATAGTTAAGGAAATCATTCTGGCACTTTATGACTACAAAAACATTCAATCCACAAAGGATACCTTACCCACCTAAGCAAATGTCCTCAGGATTCTCTGTACCATATACAAATACAGAGATCCCTCTTCCAAGCAAAATAATTGTATAACAATTACAGACTACCAAGATATATTCTGCAGCAAGGAAAGGTTTAAACATTCTTTACATTGCAGTATTTCTATACTACAGCCCAGCCTGTATATATACATTTCAGAACTGCAATCACAGTCCCCTAAAGCCCCCAAAAGAATATTTAATGGAGAAAATTAAAGTTGTTTTGATTGATATGTTAAGCACTGCATAGTATAAATTGAGAGTTTTAACAATATGAACAACCTGACTTCCAAGAATCAATACCCTTAATTTAAACAAGAAGGAAAAAACATCAACTTGCAGAGAAAAAGACAATTCTCTAACACTATTTCCAGAAGCAGATACCAAAATATTTTCATGTCCTCCAATAACTCTGAAGATAAAGTACTCATTAAGTAATTCACTTTACATCATCAAGTATTTCACTTTACATACAAGGTATAACCTTGGAGCAACACATGCAGCAATTTCCAGCTCAAGAAATCTCCAAGTATTTGCTGGACTGCAATATTTACAACCCTCAAGCACTGGCATAAAATTATGCTATTAAATGTTTCCCCTTCACCGAAAGAATGTTCTTGTTCACAATGGCAGCTAGCATTTGCAGGGGAGAGAAGGCAAGGAAGTGCCCTGGCTGCCTATTTAAACCACACCTCTCACCAATTAACACAGAGTACATGCACTATGGCAATTCCCTATCTGGAAACTAAAAGATAAAATGTAAGTTTCACCACTTACCATTCCCAAAATCTACATTCAAGTAACACCCTAAATAAATCTTACTTATTATTTACCAATAAAGTACACTGTTTAAAACATATGCATCTCCTGTACAGTAGTGTACGTAAACTAAGTACGACCATATGGTGTGCTGGAACAAACAAAACCAAACCAATAAAAAATATTTAAACTGTCCAGGTAAAAATATTATTTGATGTTTTCTATATCACCCAGTCTCTAATATGCAATGACACGCTACTTCTCAGCAGCTCTCCTCTAGGCAACATGATGGCAAAACCTAAACATTTTTATGTGACTTTTTTTGGTTTTCTGGAGCACACAAGGCTAACAGGAGGGTTGGAGGGGGGAAAAACAATATAAAGCATCCACAGATGGACTGATGACTAGGAAAAAAGAGAACTTTTATCTTCCTCAGAAAAATGAAGAAAATGCATTTTGTACAGAAATTCAGTTTGTAAAAATCTATCAGCAAGACTAAGAAGTAGACAGAACTCATACTGGAACAACGAATACAGGAAAAACATCCCATGGAATATGTCCACAAAAACTAAAAAGACTTGATAGAGATCTTTAATGATGAACAAAAAAAATCAGAGATGAGAAGGGAAACACTGTGTAGTGACCATGTTTAAATACTCAGCCCTAATGGCTGATAATCATATTCCGTAAGCAGCAGGATCAGAGGTGTGATGTTGCAAATGCAATAAATCCCCAAGGAAACAATATGTCTTCAAGATGTTCTCTTGAAACTGCTTGTGGTTGATGGAAGCAGCCTCAGCAGCAGGATGCAGGCTCAGGTAGCAATCCCCCCAGTGCCAGGGAGAGAACAAACGTGAAGGGCCACGGGACTTGGTGACAATTCACAGGCACAAGGACCAAGCCAGCACCACTGCAGCGTCCTCGGCCCCTCGCCACATTAAAGGAGGGACACATGGGCATTTTGTCAGGGGAGGAGAGAACTTACTACTAAAAACCTTTGGCAGTATTCTCCTCTTTCACAGGAAATTGTGATACTTGAGCACTTTTAATACAGACAAAATCACTCACGAAGAGTAGTATTTTAAGAAAAATTGATAAAATTATATTTTATTAATTTCCAGTCATGAGAAACAAACCTATCACAAAGTTTTTAAGTGACATCAGACACAGGTTATCTGTTTTCCTATTAAACAGTTTGAAACCAGAAATAAAAATGAACACAAAAAGCCCAACGAAAACTGCAAACCTGGAATAAAAAGTTAAGAATGTTAAATGACAGATGCTAGTCATAAATCTAAATATCTGTGGGCAGGAATGAAAGAGCAGGAAGAAAAAATGAAAATGGCATGGTTAAAGAATTACTTCAGGAAAGAAACTGCTATCCAATTATGACCGGAAGGTAATTGTTCTACCATTATGAAATGGACTGTATTTACCTACCACACTATTTAGTATTTATTAAGTAAAATTAGTACTTATTAAGTAAAATTAGGCTTTTCTGCAGTATCTTTTGCATTTTTTTAAATTAAGCCTTCAATGAAAAGCAGTTTAGTAGTCGAGTAACACTTCACAGTTATTAGGAAGTTCATCAATAACTTCTGAATTTCATTTTGTACCCCATGAAGCAATACAAGGAGATATTGCACACAACAGGTCTGCCTACCCATAGTGTCAACACACACAGTCCACAAGCAGCAACACTCAGGGGAACAATAACCCAGTTCCAAGCTACTGCACGGCATTTTCAGAACAAAAGCCCATCTCCTTCCAAAATTAAACCACCAAAGTGTCTAAATACAGACTAATTTACAAGACAGTCAAAAACTGAAGCATGATACTTAAATCACACCATCTTGCAAGGTTTCTGCATGAGCATCTGCCTTCTGTGCCAACAAGACACAAAGCACACGCAGGAGTCCTCTGAGAGTGGCAGCACAAGTGTTCATACCTGGACAAGGCAGGACCAGATCACACCCTGACAGAACCCTGACAGCCCTCAGACTGAGGCCCACAACTACATTTCTGTAACTCTGCATTAACCACATCTGTCCTGGACAGAAGATATGTGGTCCATCATTAAACCTGCTGCATTACAGGTTGATTTTACAAACAGGAAGAGTAAGTCAGCATCCTCTTAGGAACATGTAGGTGTGGCATTTTTGATTCACTGATACCTAGGAGAGCTGCCAGGCCTTATGCACAAGAGGTGGGCACAGAAAGAGAAGACATGTACAGAACACATAGCTTCAGAAGTCAACATCTTCCAATTCTTTAATTCTAAAGAATTAAAATACAAGAGTACTTTAGAATAAAAATCTTAACTTATATAGCAGGACAAAGTATCTCCAAAAGCAAACACCTTATATATCAAGTAAATCAAATATAGACTATAAGAAACCAAAATAACGTAGTATATAGCAAACTACATCTTCCTTAAAGACACTCCTTACTGCCATGAGTTTGCATCTTCTTCAATGCTGATTTATCATTATACTTTATCATTAAAATAGTCCAAACCAGTGTTTTCTTACCACTTTTGATAACTCTATTTCTCAGCAATTTACATTTCACTTAACATAAATAACCTATTTTGCTCTGCTTTTGAACTCATTCCATGTATATCCACAGAAAGAATGTCAATGTCATTAACAATGTCATTGTTAAGTATGTTGTACAGAAACTACCAAATCTAAAAATTGAATATACATTTTAAACCATCATGCCCTCCAGTAGCTAAAAGGTTTTACATCACTATTATTGAATACTTAGAATATAAAATACATTACATGTTATACAAAATTAATTCTAAAACTTAAGCACTTCTACCATTCCCACTTACTTTCCTATCTCACAATCTTTGCCTTTTCCACACCTTCTCAACTTGTAACTGACATGTAGAAAAGGAAGCTGTTTAACAGTAACAACTTGGTCAAATTCTAGTAATTTCAAAATTTATTGTTATTCCTTTCACTTATCAACTAAGAGGACATTTATACGAATTTCTGAAGGTATTGCATTAACTATCCTCTTTTTTGCTAAATAATGAATGAAGCTACAAACAATAACCATAGCAGTTTGATAATACAATAAAATGGGTTGCTACTGGAAAAAGAGCAGTCTCACTGCCCACTTCTTGCATTTACTTCTGGCCATACTTCATAGTCAAGGGCACTTGCCATACTCTTTGTTGAGCAACCATCTATTAATTTCTTTTCAAATTAATTAGCTTTCCAACAGTTTCATAAGCTGAGCTGGCTCAACAAAAGAGTCCTGTGGCTGGTGTAAAACAGCTCTTTTGAAAATCAGTGAGACACTATGGCAGACATAATGAACCAGCAGAGATGTCCGTCCTGTTCCGGGAGCTACGACTGTGCTGGAAGCTGCCATGCGCTGCTCCAAACCCAGCCTGCTCTCTCTGCCTATGGCACTATGAGGAATGCTTAGTACAACACCCAAGTGCCCGTACCAAGTGTTACCTAGCCAGCTACGAAACAGAAAAGCCTGGCCCCACATGCTGTTCTTGGAATGAAAATTCAAAACTCACTCTGGTTTGTGCTGTCTGAAAATATTCAATGTTCTGATAAGCCAACAGTTGATCGCCTTTGCCTAAAGCCTACATAAAATGGCAATGAAAGCAGCAGAGATGTGACAGAAATAGAAAATTTTTAAATTCCTTCAGAAAAATGAACCACTAGTTCATTGTACCAAGTACAACCTAGAGTGGTCTCATTTAGGTTCTCTAATCCATTACTATCACAAAGTTACTTCAACACATCAGCCACAATTAGAATCTGCCATTCGTCCATGCAAGGCCAGGACTAGCTTTATTCCAACACAGACAGCACTCACCACTGAGTAGCTCAGTGCTCCAAGAGCCTGCAATGAGAACTAGTTCTACTTCTAATTATTTTCTTCATTGATCTGTGTAGCCTTTACAAATAATGCTATTATGAATGAAAACAAATTAAATTTACATTAATTTAGGGAATTTCTCTTTGAATTGATGTTTAAGACCAATAAGCCAAATTCACCACTTCATTTCCCTTAACACTCTGTGAGTGTCTCCAAGATGCAGCCCAACACGGAGTGTCCAGGCCAGTGGAGGTGCAGAAAACGAGCTGCTTTAACTCACTACCACACCTACACCACCCTGACCTCCATACTTCTTCCTATTAATCCATGCTGTTTCCAGCATGCAATCCATTGTACAAACCTCTTTCATGCTTAACTCCCAAAGCAAAAGCTTGAATGCCAAAATCTTAATACTTAAGCCAAAACTGAGGCCACACTTTAAAAGGATGCTTAACACAAAAACACATCCAAACCAAATTGCAAAGACACACATTTATCACTTCATGCAATCTACAGTTGTAAATTACATGAAGAAAACTATTTTATTATCTCTTCAAAATAAATAGAAGCTGTAGAAAATCGGGCTAATAGAACGCAAAACAAACTATCTGCAAAAACTACCACTCAAAAGGGACATTTTTATTAATTAAAAATCTGTTTGAAATCCATATGCCGATTTTTTAGACACAGCAAAAGACTTCACAGTAGTCATTTAGAGCTGATCACCAGCATCAACAACAACAAAAAAATAACAGTAATTTTCAAAGTAAAATGTGGGACCCTAATAAAAACATCCACAGCTGCTTTAGGTGTGGTGCTGCAAGAACCTTGCAGTAATTAAAAAACTAACAGCTTAATGAATTTGTCATAGAAGTTCTATTTAATAAATATCAGTAAACTGAAAACTGGCATTTATAATGCCAAAACACAAGTAGGGTAAACCTTAACAACTTTTACAAGAATTTTCAACCTAACTCTACATTTTAAGATGAATGACAGTTCTTAAGCAGCAAGCTCAGAATGAACATTATTCTCACAGCATTACTTGTTATGAATATGCTACGGCTCCCCAGACTGGAAAGAAATAAACCTTAATATTGCAGAAAAAATAACCAACACAGAAAAGCTTGAAAAAACACATACAAAATGAACACAATGTGATTCCTTCCCACAGTCAGCATCCTACAACGCAGAGACCTCCTGAAGAGCAGCACCACTCTCCATTCGTAACTTTTTTCTACACCACATGAAACCAGAAGGGTACAGTGACAAAAAATGGTATGTTAATGAGATGATAAAGATTATTCTTACTATTCTAGCTACAGCATTTCGTTCTTTTGACATCAAAAGAAAATAGGGGTCATAACTGCCTGTTACTGATTTATGCTGACAGAAATTAGGCTCAAATGTTAAATAAAGATTAGTTAATATTTGCAGAAGAGTTTGAACATACAAAATGCTATGTAAGTAGCCAGTATTAAGTCTTCCCACACACTCATTCTGGCATGCTTCCAAGCAGGGAAGTCCCACAGAAACATTTCAACAGCAGTAAGGAGAAACAGAGAGCTCAGGCAATTGCAGCTATATTCACAACAGTCCCTCCTTCAAGGAGCACCTGCAAAACTGAGGAGAACCAATGCTCACTGCCTGCTACAAATTTCTACACCAAAAAAGAAACTCCTGTTCCAACACAGCTTATATAAATGCATGCTGAACAACCCACATCTCTATAATCCACTGTATAACCTAAAATGATCTGCAGAACTCCAAACATCTTGTAAACACAACTTTCCTGTTGCCTATTATTCCTGACCAGATTACAGCTTCCCAAAGCAAAGTCAGCCTACGGTGTGTCAGTTGGATTTTCATATTGAATCTTATTTTCAATACATCACAGTCCTGCCTAGAGCAGACTAGTTTTCCCAGATTTAAAATCTAAAATGGTAAGGAATTAGGCAATGAATCACAATGTAATAGTTTCCGGTCATTCAAGAGCAAAGCTCTTCCCAAACACAAAAAAAAGCCAGCATCTTCTTAGCTGGGATCCCATGTTGCAAAGAACACTGTGTAAGCTTTCTTCCAAGAGTGAAGAAAACAAAATGGTCCATATGGAGCCAAAAGTGAGGTAAAGAGGAGAGGCACATGACATATTCAGGCATTTCTCAGTATCTCTGAAGGACAATATTAATATTTTATGAGATTAAAAAAGGGTATGTCTGATTTCATTATCAGGTACTCTCAGAGATAGGACCTGTAGCCTCAGCATGCCCTCAAAATCTCCGAAGCTCAGAGGGATGGGACTTAGGACCAGCATGGTCCATATTCTGTGAACAGGCCAAAGCCAGACCTCACATATAGAAGTGGCACCGCAGCTTCCAGGAACCACAGAAAACTCAAGAGTGCAAAGGCTCATAATGAGATCTAACCACAGCAGGCTGGTAAGCATCCAGCTGAAGGAGGAGGTCTAGCAGGGTTTTTACGACAGCATCTGATTAACCATGCCAAAGCTGCAAGAAAAATCTTCTGTAACTGTTCTTCAATTCTTCTCTTACCCCTTCCATCTTATTCCCAGTAACACCTGCACAACTTCTAACCAGCACACAGACTGAAACCAGAGAAAAATGTACATCATCTTCCTGCCTGCATAAATTAATGCAAATCAACTGCAGTCCTGAATTTCCTTGTGGAGCTCTAATTGATCTGTGACAGACTTTGCAACATTTCAGGGGGGGAAAACAAGATAAAATGGAGATCACTGCAGAGATTAGAGGACTACTTTTGGAATTGACATGTCAGCCTGATGGTTTTTATGAGTAAGACCAGATAGAAAAGTAGTAGATGAGAGCAGGAATAAAGTTTTCTTTTCCTGGCTCAACAGTTACAGAAGACACTGCTACTACTGTTGGACCAGGTAACTGATAAAACACATCAACTGAAATACTGAGTATTCCTGTATTCTTACTGGCCAAAAGCTCCTATATCCTCTTTCATGCATAAAGAGCATGCATTTTACTCCACAGGAATTTAGCCCACAGAAAAGTACTCCTCTTCAGAGTTTAGCTCCTTAAAGCAGTTCACCTGTGGTCATAAAAAACAGGCACCAGTCTAACAGAGCATGGGGTGAGGACACAGAGAACCACCTACTCATGGAACTGCCCTGTGAATGGGAAGGCACATCTTCAGTAGCTTGAAATGAACAAGTATGGAAGGAAGAACACTATGAATGAGAGAGGAAACTCTGCACGTGAAGTTACGTTGAAAAATTACTTAGTTACATAACTGTTTAATTCTGTTCTTTCACATCAGTAAAGTAACTAGTCTCTCCACCAACTACTCTCACAGAAAAAACACTTTCAATGGATCATCAGCTTGATTTGTCCCCTCTAAATCCCGTTGAAAAAGCCTTTAATGCTTGATAGTTAGGAATCGAAAAGTTAAACATTCAAGACAAACATTCGCACCTTTCCTCATCTGGCAACGTATTCCAAGATTAAGTTCTTACATCAAAGCAGTTACTTACACTGTCTGTATCTAATAACTCAATGCCACCATAGTCCACAACAGAATAAAGAAGATGACAGAACTGGATACACAGCATACTTCTGAAATAGCTCACCATATTCTTATACATCCATACCTTTCCTATCTTTTTTGCTGTATTCTCCTTACCATAGTAAACCCATTTCATCTCCTAGGATGCTTAATTCTTTATATACTAACAAATAGTGCTTATTGCAAAGGAACTGAAAAACTTCAGTAAGTTTCTTAAATCCTCAAGCTGCCAGGAACATTGAGTCAATCTTGCATCCAAAAGAACCATTAGAATTTTTCCATGCTCCCCTTCACTGGAGACAGGGGAAGACTAAGCCCATTTGTAGGATTATGCAAGAATGCATAAATCCTCCCTTGTAAACAAAACTTCTCTAACCAGTTTTGAATGCAAGGTATGCTTTGCATAGTTTACAGCCCCTTGGCACAGAAAGGAAAACCCTTGAGAATTCAATTTTACAAAGATTGTTACTGCATTTGGGGGTGAATAGGAAGAATCTTAATGAGTGACCT
The DNA here is from genome assembly GCA_013401035.1 of Horornis vulcanius. Taxonomy (NCBI): domain Eukaryota; kingdom Metazoa; phylum Chordata; class Aves; order Passeriformes; family Scotocercidae; genus Horornis; species Horornis vulcanius. Next base: position 7,595 of record VZUA01009414.1, on the reverse strand, counting down.
ACGGTATATGAAGAGGATGACTTTCTGTATTTTCTTCTATCCAATGCTATTGAACTGAAAGTGTTTTTGACATTTTTATATCATAGTGATGTAAACAATCTTGCCACCTTTGAAAGTTTCTGTTTAGCATCAGGTATGGCTCTGAGGTACAATCATAGTCTTCAGTTAACTTTCATAAAAGCACTGTGTTGCTGAATAGAAATTGAGCAGTATAACAGAGACAATGCAATGCAGCAAAAGAAATAAAATTCCTTAAGGCTGATTTTTTTGATTATATTTCAACTGTTAAGCCACAGCTCACCTGTGTACAAAATCTGGTTTGATTCACAGCAGAGTGGTAATACAGCATAAACATCACTGGATCAGCAATAGTTTTTAATTGATAAACATTTACAAATTAATCAAATACTATTATATATCAGTTTTGAAAACACAGCTTATCAAAACAAGTTGAATGGAAGCACATAATAGAACAAGAACAGCTTAAACACAGAATATTGAAAAGAAATGTAATTGAGTGGGGAAGAAAACCCAAACATTTTCCATTGTTATTGAAGCATTTGCCTTGTTAAACCATTTCTACGTTTGGTAAATCAACGTGCAAAAGGCAGTTTCACCTTTTCTTTAGCCAATTGTTTATTAGGCAAGTAACAACAGAGCTATACCACAGATCCAAGAGAGAGAGTTGCGCAGCTTTCCTTTCTGGTTACCATAGTTTCAAATGAACTGTAGATTTCTAGAAAAAATACTTATGAGAAGGAATAAAAATATCACTGCTTAAATATGAAAACTGCAAGAAGAATCACTTTGATTAGTGTATGAACGACACTTAAGCGAACAGGTAAATGCTTAGGAAAGAAGTTTTATTTGCAAGACCATCAGACACAGTAGTTTGAGCACAGACAGAAGAAGGACAAATAAATCACATGGAACACGAGGAAAGAGAAAAGCAGGTACCAAAAAGTCATTCAGTAGCCATCTACCTGTCTCTTTTTCTAAAATTCTCAGCAAAAAAACATCACCAGCTCTAAACTGGGACATTATCAAGGGATACTTTCTAAAAGTATTCTATCTCCAGCATCAAGGGATACTTTCTAAACATATACTGGGGGGTGAAAAACATAAATCTTCACAGGAATATAAGATAACTTTAAAATCTGAAATAAAGAAGGGCCTTCCAATAGGAACAGCCTGATAGATTGACAGAGAGATTGTGGAAACTTCATCCTCTGAAACATTCAAAACTTGAATTTAAGAAGACAACATTTAAGGAGAAGGCTGGATTAGACCTCCAGGGGTCCTTTCCCATCTCAGCAATTTTGTGACCAAGAATACAAATAATTTTTTCATTGTGCCATTACTTCTAGAAGTCATCAGCCTGTTCTATCAACCCTTGAACAATGGGAACAGATGCAAAAATACTCTCCTCTCAAGAGCTACACAAAAGCAGTAACAAAAAACAGCTGCAGAAAACAAAACACTTTCACACATATTCCTTGCTCTAAAATAATAACTAACATTTACTGAAATAAAGCACAGAAAAGTAAAAAGCATGTAATGGCAGGACTAATAAGCCATTAAATTCAGAGCCATAAGAAAATAAACCACTCACCTACCCACCAAAAAAAAATTCACAAAAAACTCCAAAACCAACCAACACACGTTCTCAGATACTTTTTTGGATAGGTATTATGATCAGCTTCTCAATCACAGATCACAAACTACCCTGCTATGTGTGCCAATCTTCTTACATCTACTCCCTCTTCTGATCGCATTCTTTTACAAAAATAAACCTTTTCAAGGCAGAAATCACAGCTAGCTACACAATCAAAAAATGTGCAGAATAGACAACAATGAAGTATCTACCTGCACAAAGCAGCTATTGGACAACTAACTTACTTTCCCTCTGAGGCCACAATAAGACAAGAGGCAGCTGCACACAAATATAGTCCTACATGTCCTTTATTTCTGACTCAAACTGGATTAAGGTTAGACACTAGTCCTGGGCTCCTCCATGCAAATCTGTAGCCAGTAAAGGCTAGGAAAAGGCAGATGCCACATGAAAGCCACAAGGGTACCCTGGGGGATCAAATTTTCCCACATTCCTTTCTCCAAAATTGGGTGCCAGATCTCAGAAAATGCTTGTGAAAGAAATATTTCCCTTTCCCTCTTCTCTATCCAAGATCTTATAGAGCTAGGACAATTAAACAGTGGGAAACTTGGAAATACAGAGATACTAAAAACTGATTGATTATTCTGTGAAATAAAGGAACGGCATAACCTATCAAATCTAGGATTCTGGTCTAGTCTCAGTGATCTCACCCATCAAACTGCCAGAATCAAGAAAAAAAGGAACAGAGTTTATGTGCTGGTATCTGAACACTGAAACATCTTTTTTGAGACAAGGTTTCCAACTTCAACAAACCAGCACCAGTCCTAGGACTGTCTGTGATAATCTAAATGAGGGTCACCTTCAGAGATTTCCCTTACTTTGTATTTATTCCCACCAAAAATTAACTTCCAACTTTACCAGTTTTTTATGAACTTCAATATGAGAACACCTAAGGAAAACAAATTCTAGTTAAAACAACATAGGATTAAAACTACAATTTTAACCTTGTACTCTCAAAATGAGTTTTTGCTATAGCACTCTTAAGTAACTATCCGACCTTATCAAGTCGGATCCCAAGGCTTACCCTTAAACCACAAAGATGCAGGACTTTTTGAAAGCAGATTTTTTTTTTTCTACTATAAAAAGCCATGGGAAGTCCCTGTACTAATCTCCAGCACGGAACCTGCTGACGGAACGGAAGAGCTCAGCTGGTTCACCGTCCAAAGCAGCGCCCGGGAGCGAGCAGGGGCCGGCCCCGGCGCGGCGGTGCCGCAGGTGCGAGCGACANCGGCAGCGGGGCACGGCCCGGAGCGCCTAACGCGGGCACTGCCCCGGCCTGCAGCCCCGGGCCGGGCCGGGCCGGGCCACCGGAGCACGGGGCACCCCATCGGCCTGAGCCCCGGGCCGTGCCACCGGAGCACGGGGCACTCCAATGACCAATTCCACCGTTCCACCGCTGCCAATGACCCAGGAACTACGGGACCTTGAAGAATTCCCACTTTTACTTAGCCTTTGAGTTTAAAAGAGGAGTTAATCTAAAACGCTGGATGGTATGGAATCTAAACCACGGCTACAGGCTATGTCACCATTTACGTTTCTGTGATGCACATGAAGGAGAGCTCTTTCCATTCCTCCACGCATTTGCTATGTGCAAGCTTTTTTTCAACCTAAAACTCCAACTCCGTGCTCACCTCTGTTTCCCAAAGACTAGACTATCGCTCTCTTCTTCTTTATCAATGATTCTCATGTAAGATGAAGTTTTCAGAATATGAGTATTTTAAGTGATACTGAGAGAGCAAAGCTTTTATTTAAGACTATTAAACTGGTATGTTGATGGCTGCTATCAATCACTCCTTTCCATGACAAAACAAGTATTGAACCAGATGAAGCTCTTGGAAGTTCTCACATCTCCCTGACAGAGACCAAATCGACAACATATTCCTCTTTCCAGTATGTTTTCTTAATTACACATGTCAATAAAAAAGAAACGAGAAAAAAGGAGGAAGAACCAACCAACCAAAAAACACGAAACAAAACAACATCCACCATCAAAACACAACAGTACCATTTTGAAAATTCACACCTACAATATTCTCCTAAATTTTCAAATTAGTGAGAGAAGAAATGGCCACTGCAGGCAGAGATCATACTGAGTTGAAAACCTTGTCTCATCTGACAAAACACGGAATTCCGGTACCACAACCAACAAGCACAAGTAACAAGCAGAAATATTTGCTTATTTTCTGGGATTCATTTGGTGAAAATAAGCAACTGAAGTATTTCAGGTTTCTGTAAAACATACAACCTGTTTTTACTGGCACACAAGTTTCAGAAAAGCTCATGTCTCCTAAAATATTTGCCTGCAGCGAAACAACTGAGACAGTAAGACCACAAATGAAAATGACAAATGAGGATTCTGGAATCATTCTAAATTTGAACCATAAGTGACAAAGAGCAATCTAATTTTAAAAAGTTCATAAAGCTTTGATGTGCCAACATCATTTCATGACTTAACTAAGTCTAACACAGTTGCTCCCACCACCAGGAGCAGGAACTTTCAAGTGGTTTGTTCCCTGCAGCTATTTTCTACAGGAGACTGCAGTAGCATGCAATATTCAAGAGAAGCTGTCTACATTACTTTTTTTGTTTATAATTCAGTTGCTATTGGTAAGTTATACTGAGACAAAATAAACGTAGAGAGCATTTAACTGACAATTCTATTTACACTCCTTCCAAGTGGAAATTATTTCACTCCAAACATTGAAAGACTTGAACACGTAAAGTTCAAATGTGATATATTTACAAAATTAGAGTTAAATTGGAATATTCAGTTAGCCAGTTGGTAACCTATAAAATGAATGCTATTCAAGTAACATAATGCATTTTTAAACTAAGTATTTTAATAATCTATGAACTAGCAATTTTTTTGTTATTTCACAGAACCAAATTTTAAAACATATATTAAAATATAACAGAACCCTTGATTTGTACCAACTCAATTTCAGTTTTCAGTAGCAATACATCAAGACTTTATATCTAGAAGACAAGAGCTGGACACAAATTTTAACTTAACTTTTTAATACAAGTTTAATAACTCCTTACATTGCTTATTGACTTTATTCAGCATTATCTTCCTGAAATTGTAAATGAATGAAAAAGCTCCAAAAGCGTAACTCTGGCCCAAGTACGTAACTTGGAAGTTATCCAAAGGTTAGGAAGTATCACAGAAAAATTAAAGCCTCTCCTATCCCCCAGTTCCATGCCTGTGGGTTTTTTGGTTGGTTGACTAGTTGAATTTAAGCTCATACAACACCCAACCTTAAGTTTACCACAGCGAACTTAATACAAACAGCAACAGAAATTCAGGGGTTTGTGTCACAGGTTGCACAAAGCCCACCTGTAGACGACACCATATAACGTCACTGGCTTTGCCAAAAAGGACCAACATGAGCCCTATGAGTTACAGAGCAAGATCTATTTGTCAGAGATGGGATTCAATCAATATTTTTCTCCTTTGTATAACTTCAAAGCTTTTTTAGTCTTTGATTAATTAGAACAGTGTGGGGATTCCAGCCCGTTCACCTCCAGGGCTTTTAGCAGCAAAAATATTCATGTTTATGCTAAAAGGAAGGCAGCTCTCCCACCATGATTTATTTAGTAATGAAACTGTTATCATGCCATAAAAGAAAACGAACTATGTTTACCCAATAAAGAGCCCTATACCAGATCTGCGGTACTGGGTTTGTGACTGATCACCAGGAGGACAGATCCACAAAATTATGAGTTGAGGATAACGAACAAGTGATATAAAGATGACAGAGATTTATGACGGTCAATTGCACAACCACTCGTGGTATTTATTTCTCTGCACACAATCAGCCAGCCTGCACATTATTCAATACCAGACAAATACCCCAATAATAGTAATAATTAATAGATTAGTGATTTGAGGAAAAGAGACTATGAAAAACGGATAAAGTTGTTTCGAACGGCCAAGCGCTACAAACGAGAAAGAAATAATGACAAATCGAGACGGAACTGCCAAGAGTTAACAGGGAGACATGCTTGGAGAACACCTCGCTGCCGGAAAGGCTAGTAACTCCCACGGTCGGTCATTTAGGAGGACGCGGCAGAGCACGGGCGGGCGGTGCGCGGGGCAGTCCCGCAGGCGTTTCCCCGGCTGCGCGGGCGGGCGCGGAGGAAGCGGCCCCTCCCGCGCGGNTCGGGGAGCGCACGGGGAGGGACAGCTTTCCAGCGCGGGCAGGGCGGGCGGGCGGCAGCAGCGCTACCCGACCTGACAAAAAGTAATTAAAAAATAAAACAAACGCGAAGAAAACCCAAACCAACAGAAAACCCAAAAACAACACCGAACCAACCAACCAACCACCCACTCGCCCTCAGTAACTCCAACACCGGACTCGGCGGTGATCCAAACTTTGTGTCACCTCCTAACGCCGCATCCCGTGGGAACACAAGAAAGGGGAACCGAGCCCGGGCAGTACAATAAATAAATAAAAGCATTGAAAGAGACGTCCGATCGCTTCCGCGTCCGCTTTCGGGAACGAGGGG
>VZUA01009412.1:19294-29816 GCA_013401035.1 Horornis vulcanius | reverse complement strand
AAAAAAAAAAAGAAAAAAAAAAGCCTTAAAAAGCCTTAAAAAAAAGACACAGCTTCATATTTAGATTCTCAGTTTCTACATCTACCCAGCACAGTTACAGCTTTCAGAAGCTCAGACCCAAAACACTATGAAGAAGCTTTGCTGAATCTAGCTCTTCACATGTCAAACTCTGCAACACAAAGAAGATCCCTTAACAGTATCCTTTAACTTAGTAAACATTAAAGGAACAATGTCAATAAACAGGAATTTTAATAGAAAGATTAAAAAAAATAATACTCTTCCCTTTAGAAAGCAAATTTAATAGACTTGGGGATTTCTGATGTGAGAATGAAACTCAAAAATGATTCATGACAGATTCCAAAACACATATTAACTCAATACACATCCTAGTAATTTGGCCAGGTATCTATGTATCAGAGAATACTCAGGCTTCACAGTAACTTCAACAGAGGTAAAACAAGAAAATAATTGGCCAGGAACTAAGAAAAGCTAGATAATAATGCAGCAGTAAATAAAACAAGAGAAGAAAAAGTCACACAGCATTACTGCATCTGAATCCATGTATCTAAAGAACTTTGGTTCTAGTACATTCTAATTTTAGAACTCCACAAAGAATTCAGTTTTTAGGATAATCCCATGCTGATAAAGGCAAATCACAAAGCTTTTCCTGACAAAGAAAGTACTGTCCTGCTAATATCAAGTGTTAAACAGTTACTGTTTAACGTGCTCCACAGACCACATTTTTTCCATGCTTCACACCCTAAGTGTTGTTATCATACAATGCAGTGATACAAATTTCAGAGATAAGCACAGCTCACTGTAGTGGTAAAAATACTTGAGCAAAAGAAACAAGCCTACTTAAACCTAACATTTCCAGGGCTGGTGACATTAATGTACCAAGTATTCTTCTACTTAAACCTCAAAAAGGCCCAATGGAAAAAAGAGAGAAGATAAAAACCTGCCTTTCTACACTAGTCTAAGTCCACTAGGCAGAACACTGGTTAATCCTCAAAGATAGTAAAACTAAGACAAAACATGTTCATGCCTGCATTTCAGACCTCCCAGGTCAGTGCTCTCTAAACTGGAGCCACAGATCTTAGTGAAACTCTCCGACTGTGCAGAAAAGATACAGTTTATGGAGCCAGAGAAAGTAAACACAACCCAGGAATAAAAGCACTCACCTAGGAGAGACTCGGCTCCACACAGTGTCTCCTCCTTCCTAGTTCATTTAGCCCCAGACTAAGTAAAAAACAGTTCAGGAAACTGAACCCACACTGCAATTTTTGTAGAAAAGAGCTAGTTTTATATGCTTAATGTTAGTAGGGACAAGATTTTAAAATGCTCTCTTGCACATTTCATCTCAGCTACCTCACCAGTAGCTCAAGGATGCTGAGTGACCAAACTCCCAGTTTCCAGAACACTTTTTCCACAGATGGTGCAGCTAAAAACTTATGTGCATGAAATAAGTTTTTGCCACAAGCTACAAGAAAGCTGATTAAACAGCAGGGTTGTTTAAAAAATCCCCCACCATATGAGAATAAGCATGGGAAACTTCTACCACCTGGATAGTCAGGTCTGGGTAACGCTGGATAACTCTACTGCTGGGTCTCAAAACAGTGGGCTTGTATTTCCAAATTTTACTTCTGAGCAGGGTGGGGGAGAAGCACCACTTTTCTGAGGCACACTTACTTGAATCCACAAATCCCCTGTCAAAGCACATGAGTTAAAAAAAAAAAAAAGACAGGAAACTGACTACACACACTTTTTCAAAGACATAAAAAAAAATCCCTTTCAGTCTGGATGTCTTCAGTCAGCATTAAATTAATAAATAGCTCCAATTCAGGTAGTGTAGCATACCCCTGACCCCATTTAAAAGGTACTGCACAATTAAGCTACAAGTTACAGACCCTCTCAATGCATTAAAAAAATTCTTAAGTTTGAGGCTCATATAACCAAAACTACCAATAACCCCAACTCTGCAAATATATAGCATGAACTTGATTTCACTCCCCACCACAATTCACTGAGATCAGCTGAAACAGTTATGCAACTATGAAAACGTAAAAATCACAGGCTAAAACTTTAATTATCTTTTTTTTCTTACCCACAATTTTGTTTTATTCTCAATACACCCTTTGCCTTCACAGTCTCTCCAACATCCCTTTCCTTTTACAACTGTCCTTGTGCTCCCTACTTGTTCAGCACATTCTTGGAGCTTTTGGGTTGCTAAACCCAAAGCCACCAGCCCGTTTCCTAGCAACTGCTGGCTGATGACCTTCCTGAGAGGGACGTGCTTATCAAGTGGAGAGAGGGGCATTCAGATCTCCTTACTGAAGGGAAGGATAAGCTTTCGGGAGGCAACCGAAAGGGGGAGGGGATAGTGTAACACAAACTGGGATTAAGATTAGTTTTAGCANGCTGGAAGGGGCAACAACAACAGCAGCAGACACGAAGCTACACACCAGATGTAACCGCATCACAGCCGTAACGGGGACAGGTGTAATGTAACGCTTTACCTTCAGACTGCACTTCAGAGCCTTTAAGGAACCATCTAGAAACAGTACAGAGAAGTGTAAAATGAAGTGAAGGCCAACCACTACAACCACAGCATTCAGCGAACACAGAAAGATCAGAGCTGAAATTCTGCCATGACTTACATAAAATCCTGCCCCTCCTCTACCAAGTCGACACCAACTGCACAGGTTGTTTTGCCTTTAGCTCTGCAAGTCACTGACGGATATTGGAGGTTTACACAGTCACTAAGCAATCAAGCCACATGATTCGATCTTTTTCCTGCCAATTTGATGGCATTTAAAAGAGAGCTGAATGAAGCAGCTCGCTGGCAGTGTGAATGCATTGGGCACATCTGTCAGTCAATGCATCAGGGAGTTCACTACAATCCAACACTTAAATGAGCAGCAATATTATTTTCACTTGAGTAAAGAGGCTTTGGCTCTTCCGAGCTACTGAACAAGCAATGCCTTTTTCCCAGTACATGCAAGTTTTGCATTCAGATTGACAACTACTTAATTCAGAAGCACAGAGTTGATTTGGGGCTCTACTCTTGTTGCTGTTTTGTTGGTTTTTTTTGATTTTTTTAATTTTTAATATAAAGGTGAAGCATCACAATGACAGAGAAAAATGTCTTGTCTGCCTGCTCTTGTTTGCCTCCCTGTCCCACTCCCACCATGTTACAGACAGAAAGGAATAAGCTCAAAGAATTAGAATATCCATCCTAATTAGCCACAAAGTTAACTAATAATTTAAAAATTTAGGGAGACTTTAAATATATATACAGGTTAATTTTTACATGTCTTTAAACAACTGAGATTAAATATTGCTTGTAGTTTATACTGTTAATACATCTAAAACTAAGAACTGAAGACGCAGGATAAGTGAATACAGGAAACTTCCTTATGCAAATTAATTCTGCACAAGTTCAAACCACTGAGAATGTATCAAATCCTCATCCTTCCGTCCAACACACCAAATAGTTCTTGCTGACTAATCATTTTTCAGTATACTAAGCATATAGGCTTTAGCTGTAGGGCATGAAAAACAAATCTGTTAAAAAATGTAGCAGCAAGTGCAACTACAAAACTTGCAACTATCAAGTACCTCAGATGCTTCTTCACAGCAGCTAAAGGACATCAGAGTACCAGTGAATTACTCCAGTGTAAAACCAATAAAGCTCCAAATCTTGCCCCTTTATCACGTTTTGAACACATGACACAGTAAGTAGGTGATATTTAAGTAAATTAATAAATAAACAACAGAAACAATATATTCCACCCATGTGCATTTTTGGTTCCAGCTGACACCTCCTTGCAGTAATTCAGACTTGAACTCATTGAGTCAGATCAGGAAAAGGAACTGACCTCACAAAAATTTACTCCTTTTATAAACTCCCTGAACTAGCTCACCATGAAGCCAGATGAATGTCAGGTACAACTTGAAGTGGAATGCAGAAATAATCTTTGAGATGACATCTAGACATTTGACTGATTGCCTGATTTAGCCATGTAGTCTTACTCCTCAACTAAGCTCTCTCCAGGCCAAAGTTTTACAGCTATTTCCCTGCTTTGGGAAAATACTGATCAAACTGAACAAGTTTTCCTCTTAATGCTCTTCTGACGTCCTTCCTGTCACTCATTCCTGCCCTGTACCAGGACAAATTGGTGGCAAAACACTTTCTTGTTTCAAATCATGTGATCTAACCAATCAAAAAACAAGTTTTCAGCAACTGAGACCCATTTACAACTGCAGTAAAGGAAAGCACCAGCTAGGATGCAGGGGCTACTTATACTGCAGCTGCTACTGAAAGAGGTTTACACAGAACTGTGACTTTCTTGCCACTTACTCCCATGGCAACTGGCTGAAGAGGCTTTTCTCTGAGCCATCCTCTGAAAGGTGCAAAGACATAAAAGAGGAACTCCCTAAAAAGGGAGGGGAAAAAAGAAATAAACAGAAAAAAGTGACTAAATTGTTGTACTAGAGGGGTTAGGGACACGTTTGTATCCATGCTGGTGAGTCACACAGTTGTTAAAATTTCTCCAAATTTATGTTTCACAGAGTATCTAAAAGTTTCAAGAAATCAATCAGAAGTTGCAACAAGACCAAAAATGATCCCGTCATTACAAGGTTACAAAAGCATGCAAGCAACAATTGATTAAATTGGAAGTGGAAGTATGTTGAAACAATACTGGCTCCAAAAACAAGCTTCCTAGTCTGTCTGCACAAGTCTCTGCAGGCACTGTGGCAAAAGAGTTTTAATATGAGGCAGATTTAAAGATATTCAAGATTACTTTCTTGAAGTGCGAAACAGTAGCAAAGCATACATGTGCTCATATAAGAACATGAGCAATTTTTGTAAAGCACAATAGAAGCTAAACCAAGCATTCAGGAGGGGTGGTTTCATCAGTCTGTTAAGTGAGCTTGCCTGTGGAAGAGGCAAGAACTGGAAGTGAAGACAGAGGCAGCTGAAGTTTGATGCAACACAGGGGGGCAGTCAGAGGAGACCGAAGTGATGAGCTATAATAATCTCTGCAGCAGCATTCTCAACACATAAAATACCTTCTGGGAAACACAGATTAGCCAAGGCAAAATCACTAATTCAAATGTCACGGTCAGTGTCACAGCAGTTGACTAACAGTTGATTAAGTAATTTCTGGTTAAAGACTTTCATACTTCTTAAAACTCTAAGATCCAGGAAACAAGTCCCGAATTTCAGGTAACTTCTCACATCAATGGATACTTTAGAAGAACTAGAGCCCTGCATCTTGTTACAATTACTGCCAGCAGATGAAGTGTACCAAGTTTAGCAATTAAAAGACTGGGATAGGAATGGTCATTAAACTCCTGTGGTAATCACACTTTATAATTTAAGCTTCTGCAAGATCCTATTGCATGCATAAAAACATGAACAGGATTAAGTTCCTTATTATACTTATTTGGCAAAGTGTATTAACCACCAAATGCTGACTTACCATGCCATGCATGACTTCCCTACTCCTGCACGCACCATACTGGAATTACTTTTGCAAGTTTAACAGCAGGGCAATAACCACGGATTTTGCCAGAGTTTAGCAGAACTTTGATTTGTTTTAAAAGCTTACAATTCTATTAAAAAAGCATCACACACTGCAGAATTTCAACAGAATACAAAATTACCAACTATTACCATTGCAAACAAAAAACCATAATGCTTATAAAACCCACTATGAGAGCAGCAAGCAAAGATACCACTAAAGACAAAAGAATTTCCTGCCCAGTTATTTACCTTAACACTCTACTCAAACTCATCCTCAGTTGGGGCACTTATATGCACAGCATTATTGTTTTGTAAAACCTTCTTCCAAAAGTTAAATGGGTCACTATGCATGTAGTATTTTTTTTTTTTTTTATCATCTATCTTTGTATTGGTATAATCTGGCTACATTAACATTTCAGTTACTGAAAATTTGTGTTCTGTTGTTGCACATTTTCAGAAGTTTAAAAGTTGTACATTATTACCATATTTGTTTAATCAGGATCACAAGTTCAGCAGCCATGGTTATTCTTAGTCACCTAAAACCCTACACAAATTTGAATTTGCACCAAATGGAATGAAATCATTTCCCCAATACTGTTTAACCAGGGAGACAGTGTCACACCACATGATGTCACGATCACCAAACACAGCTGGGTGAAGAAGGAAGTGGGGATGTTCAGAGTGACAATGTTTCTCTTGCCACCTCACCCTTCTGTGTGACAGAGCCCAGCTTTCCTGGGGACGGCTGAGCATCTCCCTGCCCATGGAAAGTGGTGAATGAATTCTTTCAATTTCGCTTTGCTTGCATGCAGGGATTTTGCTTTCCCCATTAAACTGCCTTCATCTCCACCCACACGCTTTCTCACTTTTACCCTTCCAATTCTCTCCCTCATCTCAACACAAGGAGAACAAGTGACCATGTAGGTGGTCCTTAGTTTTTTACTAGGGTTAAACCACAACCACCACAAATTCAAGTAACTTCAGCACCTAGGCAATGCTTCACTGGCAACAGCTTTCACTCAACTGCACAAAAAATAGCATCCTCTAAGTTTGGTCCATATGGAGAACAGCAACTTACTGACATCTGTTCCTTCAGTGAAGGAAGTAATGTCTATCTGCAGCACAGACCTAGAAACAGTAATTAAGTCTGATGGGAAAAAACACAAGCTAGCTCAGAGGACATATCAACTCCTACGATACACAGATTATTCAATTATTTCCTTCAGAGAACTGTGAAATATATGTTTTAGGGTACAGTCACTCAAATAACTGTACAAAAGAGCTATGTGTATTTTTATTAGGAATATTTATTTATATACAAAGTCATTCAATTTCACACTGATGTCTGAAGACACCTGTATCCTCCAGCAGAACTAAAGTGTAAAATTCTATTCTGGATTGAATGGAATTTTACACTTTATGTCATATTTCCTCATATATTAATTATTCCTAATTTTTTATAATCATAGCCTATGATAGCCTAGCAGTGCAAATGAAGTACATATAATTCTACTCACAACAAGTTCTTTTCCCAGGTTTTGTTACATGAAGGGTTTCAGTATAAATTGTGATGGCTAACTCTGTCAACTAAATACAACTCACAGTTCTTACACAGCATCTATCTCGTTTCTGTTTCAAGAAACACATTTAATGCAGAACTACCTATTGCCTTTCATTCAGGAGATCAGAGTTCACCATTAGACAGAGAATTAGACCATTCCATTAGACAGAGAATTTTGACCCCATGAGTAATTTCCCAAAACAGCAGTGACTTCAACACAGGCATTAACATTTCAATAGGAAATTAAACCTGACCTCCTGACACAACTGATATATATTTTACTGTGAACCTGAACCTCCACAGGTGTTCTGTCACCTTTTACAGTTTCACGTTAGTTTGGGTCAACTTCAGTGAAAACTTACTTTTATTTTAGAGATATGTTTAGGAAACACTGATATGGCACCCAAGTTCATTACAGGAAGCTCATAACATGTAGCATTTGAGATGAAAAACATCTGCCTACTTTTTAGCAGCCTAGGCACGTTTGAATTGGTATGTGTGGGTTCTGGGTATGGTTGATTGCTTTTTTTGTTTGAGACTATCTACTCCTTTATTTTCTTTCATCACGCAAAACAATTGGGTTTAGGTCCATCTAATTCAATTCCTTTCCTCCCACCCTCAAATCCTATCACGTTTCCTCCGCAGGCTCAATCGTGGCTATCGGCTCTGGACAACCAGCTTCAGAGGGTTTGCGGGGAGCCACCCGGCCCCTTCCACCCCCTCAGAAGCAGAGCCAGCCTGGATGCTGGAGGTGCCACATACGCAGAGCTGGGGTTTGATTTTATTTATTTTTTTTCCTTTTGCACGTCGGTTTTCCCTGGCTCTGCCACCCGCCTGCCGCGGGAGCTGCTCCGGCCGGGGGACACCGGGCGGGCACCGCGGCACAGCGGCCCCGCCGCGGGCTGCCCGGGAGGGCGGCGGGGGAAGGGGAGGGGGAGGCGACAGATAAAGCTCGGCAGCCGCGCTGAGGGCGAACAAAGCCCAGGTCGGCTCCGCGGCGCGGCCCCGCCGCCANTGTTTCTCTTGCCACCTCACCCTTCTGTGTGACAGAGCCCAGCTTTCCTGGGGACGGCTGAGCATCTCCCTGCCCATGGAAAGTGGTGAATGAATTCTTTCAATTTCGCTTTGCTTGCATGCAGGGATTTTGCTTTCCCCATTAAACTGCCTTCATCTCCACCCACACGCTTTCTCACTTTTACCCTTCCAATTCTCTCCCTCATCTCAACACAAGGAGAACAAGTGACCATGTAGGTGGTCCTTAGTTTTTTACTAGGGTTAAACCACAACCACCACAAATTCAAGTAACTTCAGCACCTAGGCAATGCTTCACTGGCAACAGCTTTCACTCAACTGCACAAAAAATAGCATCCTCTAAGTTTGGTCCATATGGAGAACAGCAACTTACTGACATCTGTTCCTTCAGTGAAGGAAGTAATGTCTATCTGCAGCACAGACCTAGAAACAGTAATTAAGTCTGATGGGAAAAAACACAAGCTAGCTCAGAGGACATATCAACTCCTACGATACACAGATTATTCAATTATTTCCTTCAGAGAACTGTGAAATATATGTTTTAGGGTACAGTCACTCAAATAACTGTACAAAAGAGCTATGTGTATTTTTATTAGGAATATTTATTTATATACAAAGTCATTCAATTCCACACTGATGTCTGAAGACACCTGTATCCTCCAGCAGAACTAAAGTGTAAAATTCTATTCTGGATTGAATGGAATTTTACACTTTATGTCATATTTCCTCATATATTAATTATTCCTAATTTTTTATAATCATAGCCTATGATAGCCTAGCAGTGCAAATGAAGTACATATAATTCTACTCACAACAAGTTCTTTTCCCAGGTTTTGTTACATTAAGGGTTTCAGTATAAATTGTGATGGCTAACTCTGTCAACTAAATACAACTCACAGTTCTTACACAGCATCTATCTCGTTTCTGTTTCAAGAAACACATTTAATGCAGAACTACCTATTGCCTTTCATTCAGGAGATCAGAGTTCACCATTAGACAGAGAATTAGACCATTCCATTAGACAGAGAATTTTGACCCCATGAGTAATTTCCCAAAACAGCAGTGACTTCAACACAGGCATTAACATTTCAATAGGAAATTAAACCTGACCTCCTGACACAACTGATATATATTTTACTGTGAACCTGAACCTCCACAGGTGTTCTGTCACCTTTTACAGTTTCACGTTAGTTTGGGTCAACTTCAGTGAAAACTTACTTTTATTTTAGAGATATGTTTAGGAAACACTGATATGGCACCCAAGTTCATTACAGGAAGCTCATAACATGTAGCATTTGAGATGAAAAACATCTGCCTACTTTTTAGCAGCCTAGGCACGTTTGAATTGGTATGTGTGGGTTCTGGGTATGGTTGATTGCTTTTTTTGTTTGAGACTATCTACTCCTTTATTTTCTTTCATCACGCAAAACAATTGGGTTTAGGTCCATCTAATTCAATTCCTTTCCTCCCACCCTCAAATCCTATCACGTTTCCTCCGCAGGCTCAATCGTGGCTATCGGCTCTGGACAACCAGCTTCAGAGGGTTCGCGGGGAGCCACCCGGCCCCTTCCACCCCCTCAGAAGCAGAGCCAGCCTGGATGCTGGAGGTGCCACATACGCAGAGCTGGGGTTTGATTTTATTTATTTTTTTTCCTTTTGCACGTCGGTTTTCCCTGGCTCTGCCACCCGCCTGCCGCGGGAGCTGCTCCGGCCGGGGGACACCGGGCGGGCACCGCGGCACAGCGGCCCCGCCGCGGGCTGCCCGGGAGGGCGGCGGGGGAAGGGGAGGGGGAGGCGACAGATAAAGCTCGGCAGCCGCGCTGAGGGCGAACAAAGCCCAGGTCGGCTCCGCGGCGCGGCCCCGCCGCCAGCGCCCGCCCGGGCACCGCGCCCCGTGCTGAGGGCGGGCAGGGCAGAGGGGCTGGCGTGGAAGAGGAAATACACAGGCGACAGAGACCCTCACACGGCCGAGACGCGCACGCACACCTTCACACACACACACACACACACAGGGCGGAGACCACCCCCCCACGCCCACACACACGGCGGGGTCACCCCACACGCACGGCTGGAGGTGCGGCGCACCCCAGCCCCCGGGGCGGACACCGGGAGGGCGGCAGCCTCCTCACCCCCGCCGCGCTTTCTCCCAGCCCCACAGAGCCGTCCCCTCCCGCCCTCCCCTCTCTCCCTCCTTTCCTTCCCTTCCCCTCCCCGTCGGTCCCGTCCCTTCCATCTGCGCCCACCTGCGGAGCAGAGCAGCACGAGGGACACCCCGAGCAGCAGCGGCGGCTCCATGGCGCGGCGGGCACCCGGCGGCGACGGCGGCTCCGTGCCCAGGCTGCGCCCCGCGCACCGCCCAGCAGGTGAATCAGCCCGGCCCGGCCCCGTCACTTCCGGCC
>VZUA01009412.1:0-11315 GCA_013401035.1 Horornis vulcanius | reverse complement strand
AGGAATTGAGAGCGCCTTTGTCTTTTATCTTCGCCCTCGCTCTGGTCTCCCCCAAGGTTTATTTGCTGGCCAGGCTTGGACACTCATGGGTGTGGGAACCGGGGCGATTAAATATTTGCTTGTCTGAAAGGGGCAGTATGAAAAACTAAAATCAATAGCTTATAGTTGCCAAAACACTTTGTTTTAGCCCCATCATACGGGAAACAGTGAAGTGCAGGAAAAGTTAGAGGAGCTTGTAAGGTCCATTTCGTAGGACAATTTAAAGCATTTTCTGACCTCTTCCTGGAAGTTCAGAGATCTATTTATAGTACAGGGTAGCAAAAGCTAATGCTGTGTCTGCAAGGACATGGAAAGCAGCAGACCTGGCTCTTCCTTTCCCGTGTGCACTCACTGCTCCTTGCTACTCCTTTGTTCTTGGGCAGTGTTCAGTGCCTTGAAGCCACTGGGGAGATGGGATTGGGCAAATCCCACAATTTATTGAGAGAAAAAGGATCATCAGGACAGATGAAGGTTGAGACCTTCCCCTCTCAGGCACATGAGCAAACTTTTGTGTCATCAGTTTTGATCAGGCTCTTGATATTTCACCTAAGCAATACTTCACCTAAGCACAGGCTGCAGAAGTCCTGGCTCCTCTGGAATGAAGGACTGAGCTTCCATAGGGCTCAGATAGGTGAGAGGCTCCCCTTGCAAGGTTTAGCTTCCTGTCATCCCCCAAGCAGCAACTTGTGGAGGCTCAGGAAGCTGTGACACAGCCCCAAGAAAAGGCCAGGCAGGCAGTGTGGTTGTGATCATTATGTCAGGTAAAGTGAATGTCATCATTCCCCTGTGCTGGGCGNAAGAGGAACTGGCCTCAAGTTGCACCAGAGGAGGTTTATATTGGATATTAGGAAAAATTTCTTCACAAACACTGGAACAGGCTGCCCAGGGAAGTGGTGGAGTCACCACCCCTGAAAGTATTCAAACAATGTGGCTATGACCCTTGAGGACACTTGAGGGTTTAGGGATGGTGCTACTAAGCTTGCAGCTGCACTTGATCTTAGAGGTCTTTTCCAACCTTAACAATTCTATTATTTTAGCTAAACTAGTTATTAAAAGACTGTCAAAATTATGAATATTATTGTCTGTTTGTGGCTACAGTGCAGTCTAAAAGGTTCCAGTTATGAGTCATGGCTCTGTTTCATCCAGTACATATGCATATCAAAATATTGATCTGTGTCCTAAGTAATATCTGCTCTGTTCTCCAAAGCAAGTGTTTCCTTTTAGTGCTCTAAAAGGTGTGCAATTAATCTGTCACCATGAACCCAACTAGATAAAAGTAAGGTAGTCAAGATAAGTTGTCTTGGTGGAGATACAGCATTTTTATTTTACCACGAAGTAACCTTACTCCAGTGATAACTGACTCTGCATTGCAACCTCATAGCAGGTCAAGCACAATTCATTTTAAGTGTGACTTTATTTCATAATAAGCCCTTCTTAAGGGTGTAGCCTCCTGGTATGTTTTTTGTCTGTCATTTGAGATAATACTATTCTGAATGCCTTTCTTTTCTCTTTGTTGGAGATTAGTACTCCAGTAGCAGAAAAAGCTAAACAGGAAGTGTACCCATAGCTCAGCTTCTCTAGTTTACACCTTGAAATCTGCAATATCAAAGCACGCTCATCAGCTTTGAGATGAACAGAAATGACCAACAAAGGGAAGGAAGGAGAACAGCCTTTCTTTTTATTCCTGCTTCTCTGTGTGTTGTAACTTTTGGTGGCTGAAGACTGAGGCAGGGGTATCTTAGTGGGGTGAGCAGGGCAGAGGGCTCTATAAACTATCCCTGGTTTTTGTAAACAAATGTTTATAATATGCTTAACTGACCTGAAGCTAAGTATTTTATTTATATTATCCTTTAGCAGCACAGACAAATCAGAACTAAACCAAAGCGTTTATAAGTCTTGACCAGAAATATAGAGACCCTGCTTTTCCCTGCAAATAGAGAATACTAATATTTTTGGGAAAAAAACCCCAACCAAAACAATGAAAGGTATGGCACACATTTGTCATTTAGACAATGCATGCAAAGAATTAAACGATGCCCAGTAAGGGAAAATTCTAAGTCACTCTAAGGCTGGTATGAAGCAGATGGAAGGAGTTGATTACGATACAAGTAATAAGACATAACTCTCTACTTACTAGCAAACTGATATGTTTCCTGGGAGACACAGCCTTTAAGCAAGGATGTAGAATAAGTTAACTTAGTGGCCTTACCTTTTTTTTTTTTTTTTGGGCGGGGAGGTGGTAGTGGTAGGTGTCCTTTGATGCTACTTTGATAACCAAATAATGTCCTTTGATAATCAAAGGAGAAAGAAAAAAGGTGTCATGTGAAGTAAAAGATGATGCCATCTGAAAAGGCAGAGACCAAGAAGGTGAACAAATTGAAAGGATGTAAGAAAATATAGATAAAGTCTTGACCAATGCAGAACAAAAACAAGAAGTATTTATGATATGCTGGGAAAAGGAAGTAATTGGAAGGCACAAAAAGAAATGTGCTGTGATCAAATTGATTAAGCTGGAAGTAAGATGTGTTAATACATGGATTTAGAGAACAAGATTGTATCTACTGAACTGGGGAAAAAAAGATGGTAGCAGCTTATCTACAAGATTTTCTTGTAACACAAAAAGCAAACACTTCACAATTTGAAACCTTACCATGAAGCTCCACAACAATTATTTGAAATAAAATAAATAAATAAAATAATAAAATCTAATAAAATCAGTTGTCTTACTCTAGGTGTAAGTCTCTCAGAGCAGTTTAGAAATGGTTAGTGTCTCTTCAGAAAGTCAAAACTGCCTTGGTGTTTTGATGGACATACATTTTGCATCATGGATTTAAAGTAAAGTCTGCAAAATCTTCCCCTCACCAACACATATTCAGGTATCTCTGCCCCTGTCATGTTCCACTGTCTCTTTGTTCACATACAGAATGGAACTGGGTGGCCTATTTTGAATATGACAGTATTTATGTACACCCCAAGCACAGCGGTTCCTATCACCAGCCTTCAGTTTCTCCTCTGACACCAGTACCAGTCTGTTGCTGCCACAGGGATTGTTGTTACCTTTATGAAAAAGAAAGTTTTTTTTCTCAGAATCTAGTTCAAGACTCATCCCAGAAATACTTCAAACCTGCCCTCACTGGCACAAATATTACCCTCTTTTTTCCCTATTTGTTTCTTCAAGATCACAGGTGAGATACACATAAGAAAACAAACCAAAGAAAAACTCTCACATGTGATTCTTTCTTGCCAGAGAGGGAAAAGGTTGAGCCAGATGTTGACTCTTATGTTTCCATTGCTTGTCTCTTATATTTGCCATATTTGTTAATGATTATAAAACTATCAAATAATTAATGCTGAGTAGAACACAACATAAAACTATCAGATATGTTAACACTGAACAGAATGCAGTTTATGAACATCAAAGGCTGGTCAGGCTGGCAACACAGACTAGGGGATTATGGCACTTGTTTTATGAGCTTTAGAAATGCACTACGACCCTGTGAAACCTCCTGGATGGAGAAAGCCGCCTGTGTGTCTGCTGTGCCACCAGCTGAGAGCAGCCCTGGGAGAGGGCAGGCTGAAGAACCAGAGCAAAGCTCGTCCTGGGATTTCCAGCATCTCCAGTGATGGTTTTCTTGCCTGTTCTCTCTTTCTGGCCACTGTAACTGCAGGCATAGAATTCAGGAAGGTATTTCAGAAGAGGCAGGCTGTTGTGACAAGGAAAGGTGCAGTTCAGTGATGCTGAACAAACACTCTGGGCCCCCCGGTCTTACTCTGTACCACATCTCCCTCTTCTTTAGTTCAGGGAACTCTGTTCCCCACAACCCCTCAAAACCCTGCTGGCACCACCATGGGGCCAGTGCTGGACTTCGGGAGCAACCAGCCAGAGGGAAGGGGGCAGATGGAACGAGGAGGCTCTTGGGGCTCGGCCGGGGAATGTCGCCAGTCCTTCCCTTGCACTGGGGAGGAATACACTGGATTGGGCACAGGGGGAAGCAGGGAGGAGACACAGCCCAAGAGAGGGCTTTGTCTGCGTTAAACAGTGTCAGTAACGTATTTTAGCAGATGTGGAGGTCAGGTGCCCAGTTAGGATCCCTTGTATTTGGAAACGCTGACCGCAGGCAGTACAAATGAAGGCTATATTAATAGGAGCAAATAAAGCCAGACAAATAATGTTTGACACTTCCCTGCATCCTCTGCTCAGCTCACTCGGTGCATTTCCTCCTTCAGAGAGCTCATTGTTAGGGATACACGGGGCACAATCATAGCACAAAATGCTCCAGGTAAAATACAGTGATAAAGGCAAACTGTTTGACAATTTGAGTGCATTTTAAGCACTAATAAATTCGTAAGCGCTGGTGAAGACATAATCTTTTAACAAAGTGAGGCAAGTAAACAAATACAAGAGCTAGGTTTGTAGTTACCCTCCAGGAAGAAATATGAAACAACCAAATGAATAAAATAACCCTTTGAGTTAAAGAGCCTGCAGGGACCATTTAAATTCAAGCCAACACAGATGCCAGCTTCAGTTTTGAAAGACCAGGAGGGATGCTTAGAAATGCAAACTTTTTTTTTTAATATACATTATAATATTCAGAATAATTCATTTAAAATCTCCTTTTCTGAAGGTCTTCATGTTCTTAATTGTGACTCTAAAGCAAGTGAGGCTGTTTAAGGAAAAATTAAGAGGCAAAAAGCAGAGGAAAAGAAAATAATAAAAATGCAGCGTTTAAAAATGTAAAAGAAGCTCATTCTTCTGAGAAAAACAAAACAACAAAACAGCTAACACAAATGTTATATTCCATGCAAAACAAAGAGATTCTCTGATATATGAATCAAATTGTGGCACTACTTATTTTATAAATGTAACTTTCAAAACAGAAGAATGCTCTAATATTTTGGGGTTTTTTGTTGTTATTATTACTACTGGTGTGGGCAGAGAGAATTTTTTATTAAAAATGTTTCTGTTTTTTTTTTACATTAAGAATTGACTGTCTACAAAAATGACTCCTTCAGATTTTCAAATGTATGTCAGGAATTCACAGCAAATACTGTTTTAAAGTCCTTTTTCTTCTAAGAATTAGTCAACATTTTTGTCACTTTATAGTGACAGCCTAATTATAATATCTTGTGCCAGTGTAACTGCATTCAAACAAAAAGCTACAGTGATGCAAATGGTCTTCCTCAAGAGCCTTCAGAAAAGACAATTATAGACACGACTAAAGGCAGGGGAAAAACAGCCTTTAAAATAAAAGATATGTGTAAATATGGCAGGCTTTATCTATATGCTATAAAAGATAAATAAATTAAAAAATAAATATTAAAAATTCAGAGTGCTTTTATGATTCTCAAATGATTCAAGCAGCTTTTCCAGCATGAGCTACTTCTGTCACTACAGCAAGAAGTGAAAGGTGAAAGTTACAGCTGTCTTCCAGAGTAACTTTTTTGTAAATACCGAAAAAAAATAAAAGCGTTTTGTGATTTTTCAGACACGTAGAGAAGGGCTTTTTTCAACTAAAACCAGAAGTCAGGAAGTAGCATCAAATCTGAAGTAAATCAGAGGAAAAAAAAAAAAAAAAGTAGGGCAGCAACAGTAAAAGAAAACTAATATAATGGATGGAAACGTGGAATCAAGCATAAAAAAAAAAAGCTGAAATTCTTATTTCATATCCCCCCTCCCCCTTATTTTTCCCTTTTGTTTCTCTTCTTTTCTGAATGGGATTATTCTTTCTAAGCATTCAATTTATTTCAGGGCAAAATCAAATACAAAGAGAGTGCAGGGCAGTCAGGAATGTAACACTTTCATACTAAAATCTGATACCACCAAGCTGGGTGAAGCCTCCATAAAACACTTTTTGGTCAAAGGAGGACTGATTAGCAAAATGAACTCTGAATCACATTTCNTAATGCAATATGCATGAAATGCTTTATTTGGGTTTGCAACAAAGCTATTTAACCACTAAAGGAAAAAAAAAAAAAGAGAGAGAGAAAGAAAACCCACAAGGGCTGGTAACTAACAGCTTGGTGGAGAGGAAGGGCAGAATGATGATAAAATATCCATGTTGACCATGTGGATTAATTAAGAAGTTTCCACATTTTTTTCAGGATTTTTTTTTTTTTTTCCTTTTCTTTCCGCATACAGAAAACCGGCTCGTTGAGAGCTCAATGTGCTACACGGGGCTCAATACACACAGAGAGCGAGCTGGCCAGACAAAAAAAACTTCAGCAGCCTGCAAAAGCACTCTCATCCTCTAGGAAAACAAATGGAACAGCCTGAAACCAAAGGACTGGAGGCAAATCCTTTCCCCCACCCCCTTCCCCCGTCCCTGCACACCCAGACACAGCCCCGAGCTGGCAATTCAGCCATTGAAAAGGTGCAATCCACGGAATAACAATGCCGCTATTTGCCTCTGGTGCTGATAATGAGATGTGAGCCTTTCTGGGAATTCTGATTTCCGACCGGGCCTAACAATGGCATTCCCACCTCAACGATTCATTAAGGAGCTGGCTGATCTAAAAAGAAAATGACCGTCTCTGCTGCGCTTTTGGAAATCCACACGGGCTAAAAATACCCTGCTAAAAACGCACGGAGTGCTTCCCCCACCACGTGTCACAGCAAACTGGAGCAGAATAAGGACATGAGGGGTAACCCAGCACCTCATTACCATCCACCAGCCCTGTCCCTCCTCCCCACACCGAGGAAAGGAGGTCAGCGGCGTGGCCGTAGGGTTAAAGGAGCAGCCTTGGTCGGCGATCAGGGGAAACACGCGAGGACCTGCCGCGCATCGTTTTCCGCCTATTCTCCTCATTTTTTTTTTTTTTCCTCATTTTAACGGGGATCACCGTGCTCTCAGACTGCCACTCACGGTTTGTCTCTAGTAACACACCCTTAAGCCCCTCGCCATCATTGGTGGCAGCTATACTGGCTTTCCCACTCAGGTGCCCGTTCCCGCGATCCAGCTAAAATAAGCATCATCATCAGAGGGGCCGCTCCTATCAGCATCTTCCATGCAGCTGGGCTGTTCGCAATAACAGGAACTCCAGGCATTCTCACTTTACAGCATCATTAGCGCCAGATAACAGGAGCAGAGCCAGGGTTGGGTTGGGTTTTTTTGTCTTTTTCCGCCCCTCCCTTCTTCCCACACCCCNATTTTTTTTTTTTTTTTTTTTTCTTCTTGGTGGTACTGCCCAGAACATCAGGAGAAGAGGGAATCAAAACGTGAAAAAGTAAAGAGCGATCGGCGATCAAAATGTACAGGAAGAAAACAAAAGAAGAAAGAGAAGACGACGTGCCACAAAGAATTAAAATTATAAAAAATGTTGCGTTTCATTCCTTCTGGATGGAGTGCTTCTCTAGAAAGATTTAGTATGCTGCCTACATGCACCCCTGTCTCCCAGTGGAAAACTGCTGCACCGAAACATACCCCTGTCTCAAAAAATAATTATGAAGCAGTCTTACTAGTTAGATTCATACTTCACAGTGCAACTGACCGATTTAATCCATTTAGGTTATGTATGATCATATAAATGCTGGAAGTAACCCAGGCTGGGTGTGTATGCCTTGATTTCATTTGCTTGCTTCATCATACGTTGCTGCTTATTTGCTGTCTTCGTCTGGGTGGAGTCCTGTGAGAACTGGCTCTTTCACAAACTTCAGTTTTGCTGCTTGTGAAATGTATGTAACTCATCATACATATACATTTACTTTCTAAATATACCTCTATGCCCTTTGTTATTCATCCTAACCCGGCAAGAACTTCCTTGATTTGTCAGACTGGTAATGTGATCCTTGTGTCTAATGGCTATTTCTCATGTTTACAAACTTTCCCAGACAGTCTTTATGAGTCAGAACCAGATACGAAACACAGCCAACTGCAGTTCTGCCGAGCCACTGGTGCTAGCTCTGCCAACCAAAGGTTCTGATGGGGCAAAGAAAACACAAAGAGAGTGCTACAGCAGTTTTGCATAAATACATCTTATTAAGTGCAGAATCTTACAGGCTTGTTTGCTTCTCGTGAAACAGTCTTTTAATGTTAGGAAAAAAATACTGGAGGAGAGATGGCTGCTGGTGGTGTTTCGAAGCTCCTTTTTTGTTGTGGTTTATTGGGTCACTAGATCAACAAGGAACCTTTCTCTCTATTGTCAAAGTAACTTCAATTACAAAAGGACTTGCTATGAGGAAATGAACGCTAGTGTTCAGGCAGAGATAGATGAAACGACCAATCAAACTCATCTTTGCTCAAAACCACCTGTTTTTCATGAGTTCCAGAACCTGGCAAATTCCCACTCATGAGAAGGATGTTCTGATTCAGCTTGTATTAGGAAAATATCCAAACTTACTGACTGACATTTAGACCTTTCCAGTGTAGCCTCTGTACAGTGTCAGAAAAGTGGGAATAAGAAAAAACTGAACTTCAGGTGCAGAGAAAAGGAATGTGTCTCACTGAGTTGACAGTACAACTTGTTTTGCTTATTCAATATATTCATCAGTGGGTAGGAAAGGGATGGAGCACCTCTCCTGTAAGGAAAGGCTGAGAGAATTGGGATTGTTTACCCTGAAAAAGAGGAGGCTTCAGGGTGACCTAATTGTGACCTTCCAGTACCTGAAGGGAGCCCACAGGAAAGATGGAGACAGACTATTTACAAGGGCCTGGAGTGACAGGACAAGGGGGAATGGCTTCACACTGAAGGAGAGTGGGTTTAGATTAGAGAGTTGGAAGAAATTCTTTCCTGTGAGAGTGGTGAGGCTCTGAATAGAAAACCTTTTACTTGGAAAAACTGCTCCATGAAACTTAACTACTTTTATAACTTCAGTTAAATCCTTTTATCCTTCATCTATTGAAACATAGTTTTACTTAATTCATCAAAATATCTGAGTTAATTAGTGATTAATTAATTAAGTAACTAATGATTATATTGTCATGGTTTCAGGCTTCTTTTTGGATTTGACCAGTCTGATATTATTTTGTCATTAATTTGTTCATTACTCTGAATAGGATTTCTTGGTTGTCTGTGATCACCCATACTTCCTCCTCTCGTGTACTGACATAATATTGCAGTACATGTGCCCGCAGTCATGATTTGACTTGTTTCATTTCTTGCATCAGCTCCATGATGACTTTCCAACAGAGTTCAGCTGTAGGCCACAATTTGCTATAATAATAATAATCATAATAAATTTCAGGGTCAGAAAGTTAGATGAGTGTGGAGTGCAGGACTCAACATTTCGAGTACTCGACACCAAAGCATGAATCTAGGGGAGGAGACCTGTGATGGATCTGAAACCTGACATATTATGAAAGAGCAGGGGTGCAAATGAACTTTTTCTATCAGCAGAGAGCATCCATTCCTGGATGTAGGTGTAGGTCCTGGATGTAGGTGTAGGTCTGGTCTGGACCAGAAGTTCTGATGTTAGTATCTGTAGTCCTGAGTTTCATGCCTGGGATGTTTTGATCTTGGAAGGGTTCTTTCCCAGGCATCCTTCTGGTAAACAGAAGGACAATGATTTGTAAATATAAAGATGTTTACAGTCTTTCTTATAGGAGGGACCTTCTTCTGATGTTCCTCTGGGATTGTTATGAACAAATTCTTGATGGATGAAAAAGGGGGAGCTGCCCCTGGNCCGCACCCATTGCTAACTTTGAAGCTGCTGAGTTAAATCACCTTACTAATGGTAGCCTGACCACTGCCCTTTCTTACAGAAATCTACCTTCACAGCCCTATGGGGGGCTGGCCCGAGGGAAGGCATAGGCTAATAAGTCCGACCCTTGACATCCTGGGAGAATATTTTTGGGAACAAATACCCCAAAAATGAAATTCATAACAGTGAGAGAACCAGACAATGCCCTGATGAAAGAAGAAGGAGTTGCACCCCTGAGCTGAATTTGAAGACTCGCCATGACCTACAAAGAACAGGCCAGACGTGGGGATGGGAGAGGAAGCTGACCAAAGCGGACTGCCTCCTGGTATACCTGCGAGGATGAGGATGGAGAACACGTGGTCTGCAAAAGACTGAGCTCTCATTGCATCATTCTTGACTACTCCAGGTTGCCGTGGTGCTGTGAAAGAATCCTGCTGAGCGACTCCTATAAAGCTGATCTTATTAATAAAGAACTGAATATTAATAAAGGCCTAGGCCCTGTTCTTTCCAGGATGACCAATTGATTGAAAAGTTTACCTTTGTGTTACAAATCAAATTGGCCTCTGACATTCTGTATAAAGAGGAGCTCATCCCACAATAAAGGGAGAAGCCACTGACCACTTTCAAAAGGAGCCTGTGTCTCTTCTGTTTGTGTCCATTGTGACAAATATCTTCTGATTTTCACAGTTTCTTTTGTTTATTAGAAAGGCTGAGTCAGGAGGTCAGTTCTTTGCAACAGCTATGACTCTGGTTTAGAGCTGTAAATGTTGGTGTGGACAGTTCATGAGAGGGAACAGGTTAAATTAATCATGCTGCAAAATGTGTAACAGTGCAGAAGTCAATGGAGGCACTTTGCATGCACAGCTGTGCTGCTGAGAGCACATCTCTGACCATTATTTATAAATGGTGTGGAAGATTCCCCTCCAGCAGTGTATTGATTTAACAGCCTATAAACACACACAGTATGATACATTCTGTTGTTCTCAGCCCACCGTCAGAGCAAGTTCAAGGACATAAATCCCAGGTTTTCCAGCTGGGTTACACTGGTGAATTTATACTACAGCCACTAGTGAACTTCGTTCTACTTAACTTTGTGCAAGACCAAAGAGTCACTTGGTGAAGTCCAGGGTAGAGTCACATAGAAAGTGCCACGGCAGAGTTATGTCCTGGATACCTGACCGCTGCCCACAGCCACCACACAACAACCAAGCACAGTCAGACCAGTCTTTAATCCTGCCTGATAGGCACTGGTTTCTAGACAGCATACTGGGACCAGAAAGAGCATCATGTACAACATCATGTACACCTGCAGGCCACTCAGGGAGCACCAGAACTAGGGCAACTTGTATTCCTGCATATTTGTTGTATGCATGACTGATGTGGGTGCTTTTCCTGCTGCTGGAGAGTCCTGCCCTTTGTCTCTCTTCTTTCTCAGGTAAACTCAAGTGTACTGTAAGGTCTGAGCTCACACAGCAGTCTCAGAAGTTAAATTAGAGTCTCTATACATTGTAATGACACTTAAACTCCATGTTTTGTCTTGGAGACCTTTATATGCATCTGTGGAATTAAACTGGCTGGCATATCCTGAGAGGAACAGGGAGGACTCACAGGTAGAGATATATAGAAGTTTTATTTATTT
>VZUA01009405.1:5324-23957 GCA_013401035.1 Horornis vulcanius | reverse complement strand
CTGTGAGGATTTTGTACTTCACAGCTCTGGTGTCAAACTGAAGCTGTATTTTTCACCAAAAAAATCTTCTGTTGCCAAGTAAAAGGCAGACTGGACTAAAGTTGAGAAGATTAATAAACCCAAGAATCATTTTAAAATACAAAAATCAGAAAGCAAGCAGATACACATTCACTAAAAGAAACAGTGCATAGGTGACATCTTGTGTCCATTTTAGTAAAAGTCTGAACACTTCCTGACACAAAGATACAATTTTTACTTCTTGGCTCCCTAACTAGGTTAGGGGTGGCAGTCAGATCCAAGTTTATGCCTTCAACTGAGGCTAACCCAATCTGAAAAATTAACAATACACACAGAGCAGTCCATTCTGATATAATCTGAACAGCCTAGCTTAACTAGGTTCTGCAGTTATGTCAATAATGCTCTCTATAAAATCATTAAGTAAGTAGTCATAAAGTTTTGTAAAATTATCATCTAAGAAACTGCACCACACTTACCTGCATGTCCATTACCAAACCAGTTATCTGTCATTGCACCATGAAGGAAAATGCAGAAAAACCTGACAGACTACAACAATAAAAAACTGCAGACACACAGAACACATGTGCAAAGATCTTTGATATTCAAAACTAATATTACACTGTTTTAGGCTAAAATTTCCAATTATCTAGAGATGTACAAACTTTCTTTCAATAGCTGCTTTTTGGCAGCCTTTCAGGTTCCCATTTTAAGTCATTACTCCAGGTGCTGATGGGTGCACTGGCTTTTCCTCCCTGATTAAACTGGCTAGACTCAATCAGTCCTTGCATAAAGGCACATTAAAGTTTAACAACTCAATTCTTTCATTAGTTTAACACTGACATTTTGGTTTTCTAACTAAAGAAATACCAGATCATTAAAAAATGTCAATATATTGCCAATAAGTCATAGAAAAGAAGCAATTTCTTAAAGTGCATCAATGCAGGCTTTTAATACTCCTCTCCCACCGTGGAGCTCAAAGAACATCTTACAGTAACTGCTGAGTAGAAATAATCAGTGAATGATTTTAGTATGATCAAGATGCTTTTAACAGTTCATAAATACATATAAAATGACACCTAGGATTTTCCCAGATCATGCATCCAGGTTGGTCCTTACATCACACAGGGAACAAGCAACTAGCTTTTAAATGACAAGTTTAAAAGTCACGTCACAATTAGATTAATTAAATGCCTACAGCCAACAGTCTGCAATCATAAAGAAAACCTTCATCTTTGTAACAACTAAATGCACCTTGTTACAGTGTGGCTCAACAGGAGTAGCAGGAATAGCAATTCCCTCCACATATTGGAATGCAACTAGAGATAAAGCATTTCTACACAGCTCTCCTGGCTGTATCTGGTTCACACCGATGTCACTGCTCCCTTTTTTCCACCTGCTGTGCCACTGTAAATTGCTACAGAGGAAGCAACAGCACAGACAGAATGGGAACATCTCCAAGGATGGAGGTTCCACACTCTCTCTTGCAATCATGCCAGTGCTTCACTGCTCTTACAGTAAATGGACTTTCTTACATTTAAATGGAATTTCCTGTGCTTCGTTTGGTGGAATTGGGTATCCACTCCAGAGCTCTCAGCACAGAAAACACATGGACCTGTTGGAGTGGGACCAGAGGAAGCCCACACAAATTACTGGAGGAATGGGAACACCTCTCTTTTAGAGAAAAGCTGAGAGAGTTGGGGGACAAACGTTTTAGTAGGGCCTTTTGCAATAGGACAAGTGTTAACGGTTTAAACTACAAAAAGGTTTATTCAGACTAGGTGTGATGAAGAAATTTTTTACTATGAGGGTGGTGAAACACTGGCACAGGTCACCTGGAGAGATGGTGGATGCTCCATCCCTAGAAACAATCAAGGTCAGGTTGAATGGGCCTCTGAGCAACCTGATTTAGTTGAAGGTGTCCCTGCTCNGAGAATGGCAGAGGCAGACTGAAGACATGCAGTTATCTGACACTCAGCTGTGTCCAAACACGCTTCCCAATTTTCACCCTTAGTATTTGGGGAGATAAGAATTATTTCACCGAAACCAGTTCTTAAGACCACTGTCTTATCATTCCTGTGAGGATTTTGTACTTCACAGCTCTGGTGTCAAACTGAAGCTGTATTTTTCACCAAAAAAATCTTCTGTTGCCAAGTAAAAGGCAGACTGGACTAAAGTTGAGAAGATTAATAAACCCAAGAATCATTTTNGCTGAGTAGAAATAATCAGTGAATGATTTTAGTATGATCAAGATGCTTTTAACAGTTCATAAATACATATAAAATGACACCTAGGATTTTCCCAGATCATGCATCCAGGTTGGTCCTTACATCACACAGGGAACAAGCAACTAGCTTTTAAATGACAAGTTTAAAAGTCACGTCACAATTAGATTAATTAAATGCCTACAGCCAACAGTCTGCAATCATAAAGAAAACCTTCATCTTTGTAACAACTAAATGCACCTTGTTACAGTGTGGCTCAACAGGAGTAGCAGGAATAGCAATTCCCTCCACATATTGGAATGCAACTAGAGATAAAGCATTTCTACACAGCTCTCCTGGCTGTATCTGGTTCACACCGATGTCACTGCTCCCTTTTTTCCACCTGCTGTGCCACTGTAAATTGCTACAGAGGAAGCAACAGCACAGACAGAATGGGAACATCTCCAAGGATGGAGGTTCCACACTCTCTCTTGCAATCATGCCAGTGCTTCACTGCTCTTACGGTAAATGGACTTTCTTACATTTAAATGGAATTTCCTGTGCTTCGTTTGGTGGAATTGGGTATCCACTCCAGAGCTCTCAGCACAGAAAACACATGGACCTGTTGGAGTGGGACCAGAGGAAGCCCACACAAATTACTGGAGGAATGGGAACACCTCTCTTTTAGAGAAAAGCTGAGAGAGTTGGGGGACAAACGTTTTAGTAGGGCCTTTTGCAATAGGACAAGTGTTAACGGTTTAAACTACAAAAAGGTTTATTCAGACTAGGTGTGATGAAGAAATTTTTTACTATGAGGGTGGTGAAACACTGGCACAGGTTACCTGGAGAGATGGTGGATGCTCCATCCCTAGAAACAATCAAGGTCAGGTTGAATGGGCCTCTGAGCAACCTGATTTAGTTGAAGGTGTCCCTGCTCATTGCAGGGGGGTTGATAACCTTCCAATTCAAACTACTGTATGATTCTATGACAACACCACAATTTGTACAATCCCAGCTCTCCCAGCTTCTCATGTGATAGATGCTTCAATCCTTTAATCATCTTCATGACCCTTCACTGGACTCTCTCCAGTATGTCCATGTCTCCCTTGTACTTGGGAATCCAGAGGTGGGTGCAGCCCCCATATACGTCTCAAAGGCTGAGCAGAGAGGAGCAATCACCTGCCTCAACCTGCAGGCAATCCTCTGCCTAGGGCAGCCCAGGGGGCTGTGGCCATTTGGCCATAATGGCACATTGCTGGTTCATGGTCAACTTTGTGTCCAGCTGGATACCCAGGGCCTTTTCTAGAAGATGCTTTGCTTTGTCAGTCCCTGGTCTGTCCTGGTGCCTGAGGCTGTTCCTTGCCAAGAGCAGGATTCTGCACTACCCTTTGCTGAGCTTCATTCCTGGCCAGACCATTTATTCAGCCTCTAAAGATCCCTTTGAATGGTGGCACAGCCACCTGGTTTATCAACTCCTCCCAGTTTTGTATTCAGGATCTAAAAGAAAATTCAGGTGGTACAGCACAGCTCACAGAACCAGCATTCCCAAACCAACAAGCCCAGGTTCTTCAGGAAGTTGTCTCAGTGAAGGTATCACAACATGGCTACAGCTTTCACAGACTCAGATGACTTGTACCCATCAGGTAAAGGATCTCTCCATGAATTTCAGGGAATAGCAGTGATCAGTCCTTTTTGCCCAGGGCAGCTTGAACACACTAAATTCAGTGCTAGCCCACACAGGAGCAGCTCAGCAAAGCAACCCAGCCAGCACCAGGGCCCCTCACCCAGCAGGTGCTCAGCTCTGTGCAGGGATGCAGGGAGAACTGCAGTCCCCACACTGCACACTCCTGTGAGCACGTCATTAAGTGTTCTCCCTACAAGCCACTCACTACCTTTTCATGAAGGTTACACACTTACAAACTCTACAAACTCTCCCAGGAACATTTGCTACATTTTAAAACTGTTCTGGATAAAACCTGGTCTTTGAACATATTTCAGGCAGAAACAGGAGAACCAAAATATTTCTCAAAGTTTGATGATGAGAAGGATACAACAATGCAGATCCAGTTAAACAGGAGCATGAACATGTAATCTGCTGGCCTCCCATCAAAAGCCCCTGAAAATAAAAAGAATCATTATGAAAGGAACTGAAATTTTGATTAAAAATTAGGACAACTTTTATTTTTCAAGGTCTGAGAAAGCTCAGTTAATAACAGTTGCTTTGCATGCAGTCTGTGGTCTACATCTTTTTTTAATTTTTAAAAAGCCTTAGAATAGAACAACCTACAGACTGAAAAATAAGATATTCAGCCTACTACATTAGAGCATAAGCAGCGTCTACACTTCAAAAAGAACACACTGACTCTGGAGATAAGTAGTTTTAACTACATAAGACTTCAAAAATGGAGTTGGACCCCATCATTCATATGAAACTGTGGGTTAGAAGCACAAAATAAGGCAACACACATAAACAGCAAAAGCAGAAATACCAAGTTTATGACTGAGTCATGTGAAAACCAGCCCTACTTAGGCAAATTGCATCCTCTTTGCATCACTTCATCATACATACTCAAGAGATGCAATGGTTTTTTATACTCCAGAAAAAATTAGCACACATGACAAGGAGGGTATGCATGTGCAGCACAATCTGTTCCTTCTAAGCTGTACTGCTTGTCTAATTCACCATTCCAAATATGTGTCAATTTTTTCAGGACATTGGAAACAAAAATAATAGAGTAACATTCCCTGCAGGTTGTATTAATGAAATGATCTTTAGATGCTCAGTTAAGTTTGAGACCTGACAGAGACTAGGACTAAAAAATAACCCCCTAGTAACTCCTTGCAAACATGAAAAGCTGAGGCTCTCACACTTGCTAACTGTGGCAAAAGGCTGATAGAGACCTCAGCAGCTATGCAAGACTCCCATCAACTTTCATATAAACCCAGGCAGGAAAGGAAAGTCTGAGAATATTGATGAAAAAGACCCAGACCAGTGTGGGTGACACAGTGATAGTGGGAATGACAGTGGCACACACAGCACATCACAGACAACCTGAATCACTCGCTCCTAATTGAACATTAAAATGCCTAGAAAGAATGCCACTGCTTAATATGAGCACTGCTCAGCTTCGTACAAGTATTCTTAAAGGAAGAAAATCTACTTTTAAGCATTAGCTTTTTAGAATAGCCTATGTAAGACAAATTTACTAAAATACGAGTTTTATTGTTTAAATTCAGCCATGCAAATTGCATGACAAGAAAAAAAAACATGCAATGAAAAATATATCAGAAAGTTTTAAAGTTGTAAAACTACAGGAACCAAAGTTTTTTTTTCCCTACTGTTGCCATACAACAAACAAAAACAAATAAAGAAGAAGCTGAGTAAGGCTGTAGAAATGCCAGCCCAGGAATCCTTCCAAACAGGAAGAAATCAAAGCTATTATTATTCTTCTAAATTCTTTTGGTTCTCGTTATCTATAAGATTGCTAATGAGAATATTAGACAAACCATTTAAGTTGACTTTTCGATGAACATCTAAGCAAATTGGACTACAAACTGCCAGAAGACTCAGCAAAGGTATAGGGTGAGCTCTACCCCATGGGGCCTTCTGTGAGGCCTGGGGTATAATCCTGTCATCTGGGAAGAGCTGCAGACCCATAATGTCATCATTCATATAGCTGGGGAGTGAACGCCGCATATTCTGCTAACTCTGTTGATATTTATTATGTCCTTCTCCAACCAAAGCAAAACAAAAACACATCCATCTCCCTTTCCTTTGGAAGTTACAAGTAAGCTTGTTAGGAAAGCACAAGCTCAGTACAAAACCATATGGGTATTTCTGACAGCTAAATTTGAAGCTGGCAGGCAGCAGCAGTGTATGCTCAAAAACCACACACAATGCTGAAAATGACAAGTTTCACTTTCTCAGTTGCACAGACAAAAGGAGGCATAGACCAATGCGGGCTTCCATCTGTGAACATTATCAGCAACTTATACACCTTCCAACTACAGAAGGAATCAGGCCTTTTTCACAGGAAGAAGGGCCAACCTAACCAAGGACTTCATTTATACCCAGAAAAATGACTGTAATATAAAGAAACGCATTGCTTCAAACAACACAGATGACTTCCCAGTTTCAAAATCCAGATCTGTTGTACAGCAGAAATTTACTCCCTTTCGTGAGATTTGTGCCACAGCAGAGACAACTAGAGCATTTTGCAAGTGTATCTGCAAGCAGTGAGATCTTCTGGTTTCCATAATTAACCAGGAACTCTTACTACACCTACCTTTGCCCAGTCAGAACTGCCAGCACTCTCATGTGCTCATAAACTACTGCTGAAAGGCTTAAAAGACAACAGGAACCATTTCTAGATAGTATTTAACTTTCACTAAGAAAACAACCAAATATAATCTGGCACCACTCTTCCCTTTCCCTGCTTCTCTTCTTAAGACTTAAATGTGATTCCACAATACTCTTTGGATGGTAGGTCTACCAGGGATCTCCTCTGTCTCATGAGACTTCCCAAAAATCACCTTCCAGTGTATTCCCCTTTACACCATGAGTTCTAAGACTCCATTAAAACTATACTGAAATTCTTGTTCACAAAGGCTTTCAGGAGGAGTCAGGCTTTGCAAATACTTTAATTGGTCATGTCAGTTGAACCAATATTTGTCTAAATTTAATGGGCAGTGCAAAAGGAAACCAGTTTTGAAGCTACCTTGTACCAACAATCCCTTTTCTTGAGAGAAATGATCTATTATCTGATCTCCTTTTTTTCCACTTAGTTTTCCCCTTAACAGAAAATCCTTTTAGCCTCTTAACTTTTCCACATATCTGTTAGGCAGAAGGGTAGACTTCCTTTGTATGAGGTATCTCTCAATTCAACACAGACAACAGAATAACATAAATAAGCATCCATATAAAACAAGAAAAAACTGATGTTATTTTCTCCCAATGGACAAACCCATTATTACATTATGCTCTATCATCCTTCTATGATAAAAAACATCAGATACAAAAAACCAGAGGCAAACATCATCTTTTAATCTGTGTCACTCACTTCCTTAAAATCAGCAGCTAAAAGCACCAGGCCCTCCTACTGAAACAATTATCAAGTTCAGATCCTAATGGCCAAACTGAAGGAGACAGCCACAGAAAATCAGTTTCCAGAGCATTTTCACACTGACCAACATAAGCTGGCACAGAGATGACTCATCTCTTACCAGCTCCAGGCAGGGTTCACCAGGTACATACAATTTAATGGTCAACATACCTGTTTCTAATCGTGATGAATATTGATACAAGAAATACAAATTCACCAAGTAGAGAAATCCCGTTCCAGGTCCCACTGGGAAGAAGAAAGTTGCTGTTATCGGCCGCCAGATCTGTCCAGATCAAAAAGAGAAAGACATATTTATAAACTGCAGAATGAACTAATATGCACAGGTTTTTTATTTACATTCATTACTTGATAATGAATGAAAACTTGAAACATCAAGAAGAAGATTAAAACTGCCCAAGTATTGATTGCTGCTGCTTCAGCAGTTTTTACAGTTGTGGTGTTTTTTGCAATCCAGTGAGCAAAGCTATTAAGACTACACCAGAAATAACACACAACTTTTCAAACTGTTTTCCATCACATCTTCGCAGCAGTGAGTCTTTCATGCAGTGCAAAAGAGACTTACTCGCAAGGATGCTACCCTGTTTAAAAAACAGCCATATAAAACCCATTCTTCCCTGTTGGACAGAGGCCAAGGAATTCACAGCCTTTAGTGTACCGTTCCAGATAGCACGTGCTACTCTGAGCATTTGGGATTTGCTCTGGGACAGTAAACATCTGGTCATTCATGAACGAGCTCTTAAAGCAGCAACATTTCCAAACTGAGTATTAGGAACACCACAGTTTAAGAAGGAATAACAGAACTAGAGGAAAAAACAGTCATTTATGCTACTTAATTTTGGGAACAATACATGAATCAAGGTATAGAGAGAGTCATGGCTTTAATTTTCTTTTTCTTCAGTGAAGATATAATGAGACAATAAAATAGGATTTTTTTTAAATCTCTTCTCTTTCATCTGCAGCTCATCCAAGAGTGTTCTCCCTCAACACTGAACCTGTAACATCACAATGCAATGAAAACTGTGTCCAGTTTGAGACCACTTTTGATATTGCTACTGCACCCAGAAACACTGCATGTCTGACACCTCAAGGCATTAGTTGTTAGTTTACATGAACCATACCCAAGCACAGAAGTTGACAATCCCAAACAGAAGCTTTTTCAAATTCCAAACCAGAAGGTGCAAAAGATGCACTCTGTTACAGAATCACAGAGTAGGTCATGTTAAAAGGGACCACAGTGGGTGATCTGGGCCAACGCCCCTGCTCAAGCAGTCATTCTGGAGTGCATGACACGGGATTTCACTCAGTTCTTGAATAACTCCAGTGAGAGAGATTTCACAGCCTCCTTGGTCAGTCTGTTCCAGTGCATGGTCATCCAGCTCAGGTGGAACTTGCTGTGCATAAGTTTCTGCCCACTGGCATTTGTCCATCCTCTGACACCTCCCTTCTGATATCCAGAGAAACTGATGAGGTTCCCTCTCAGTCCTCTCTCCTCGAGGCTGAACAGGCCCAGTTTCCTCAGCCTCATTAGACAGATGCTCCAATTCCATGATCACCTTTGCTGCCCCCCACCATACCCACCCCAGGAGCTCCACGTCTCTCTTGCAGCTCTGCCCCAAAACCTCCTGGGCCATCTGCAATCTGGGATGCTTGCACACCTGTAAGCCCAAAGTTACAACTCCCAAAGTCACGGCCACACGATGACACAGAGCTGGGAAGTCACCTGTAGCCACAGCTATAGAGCTTCTTGGCACAGGAGCCAGCACCCACCAGAACAACTCCCACAAAAAAGGCAGGAAAAAAACCACACCAGAACGAAGCACAGGTCGAGCTACAGGCTGCCAGGGGCGACAGCCCTCGTTCTGTCACCTTGGCAGGGACGCGCAGCCCGTTACCGCGGTGAGGGCCCTGGGCCTGCGGGCTGGGCCCGGATTTACCCGGTGCTCTGCCCGCAGGCCCCGTACAGGTTGAGCGGGAAGGAGGCTTCACTTCCGCGAGAGGGGCTCTGGTCACCCCTGGGAGCTGTCTCGGTGCGCGGCGCCTCCAGCGCGGCCGCGGAGCCGAGGGAGCGGCCAGCCCTGCACACAGCCCCAGCGAGGCCCCGCAGCGCGGCCGTGCACTACAACTCCCAGAAGGCCGCGCGCGCAGCCAGTCTCACTGGGCTACTCTGCGGGCGCCGCGAGGCACGCCGGGAGCGGTAGTGCGGCCCGTACCTGGAAGCGGTGGATGAAGGCGTCAGGCCAGAGGAAAAGGTTGACGGGGCTGACGAGGCCCAGCTTGCCCACGAGCGGCACCGCGATGGAACCGGCGAACCAGTAGCGCGTGATCAGAGGGATGCTTCGGAACCAGTCCCCCAGGTCCGACATGTTGCAGCCGCGCCTGGCCGCCGCCGGGGCCGCGCCACGAACCGACCGCTGAAGAGAGGAGACGACGGCACAGCCACTCCCGCCGCCCGGTCACGGAGGGGGGTCTCGAGCCAGACGTGGCGCCACCGAATTCGGCCGAGCCGCCGCCGCTACTTCCGGCCCCGCCCCGGGCGCTGGGAGTCCCGCCCCGGAGGTGGAGCGGGGAGCGAGTCGCCGGTGGTGGGCGATGGGGCTGTCGGGTCTGCCTGCGTTCTCTTCCCCGAGAGACGCTTGTAACGCGGGGACGCGGGATACAGGAGGCGACCGGCAGCAAGTCCTGCGACTGCGACAGCCTGCAAAAGCCATGTTCTGACTGACCTATTGCACTGACTTATGAGCACATTTGCCTGCGAGGACGCGACGTTTTAACTCGTTTTTACTTCACTGCCCGGCGCTGACCGCGCTCCGTTCTCCCATTCCCGGCCAGGGCCGCGCGCGAAGCGCGCGAGCGAAACTACAACTCCCAGCAGCCCGCAAGAGGCCGCAGTTGGAGCGGTTCCATGCCCCCATATCTGGGGGGGAGCGCTCGCCCCCCTTTCGGCTCCTCCCCATCGGTGAAGCAGAGCGGGCTGTACCACGCGTGCGGCGCCCCCCGGCGCGGAGCGTGGGCGGAGCCCTGAGGGCAGCGCGGGAGCGGCGGCGCCGGGCGGGGATGGAGCGCTGCGATCTGGGCGAGCGGCGGCGGGGGCCC
Source organism: Horornis vulcanius (assembly GCA_013401035.1). Classification (NCBI taxonomy): domain Eukaryota; kingdom Metazoa; phylum Chordata; class Aves; order Passeriformes; family Scotocercidae; genus Horornis; species Horornis vulcanius. Next base: position 13,522 of record VZUA01009405.1, on the reverse strand, counting down.
ATCTGGACCCGCAGGGCCGGGGCGGCCGCACCCCGGGGGTAACGGGGCCGGGCCGGGGGGAGCGGCTGCCCGAGAGAAGCGGGCGGACGGGGCAGGGCCGGCCCGGGCCCACCTGAGCCCCTGCAGGGTGGTTGAAGGGGCAGCCCGGGGATACTCTGTTAGATAACGGAAGGAGCACGTTCCCCTTGAATTACAGAATCGCTGCGGTTGGAAGGGGCCTCTGGAAATCATCCAGTCCAACCCCGCTGCCAAGGCAGGGTTACCTAGAGCAGATTACATAGGAGCGCGACCAGGTGGACTTGGAGACTCCTCCTCTCCAGAATGGGAGGCTCCACGGGCTCCCTTGGACAGCCTCTTTGGTGCCCTGCCATCCTCAACGTGAAGCTCCCGTTGAGCTTTTCCTCCTGTTAAATTTTTGTGGTTTAGTTTAAAGCCATCGCTCCTCGTCCTGTCCATGGGCACCACCGAAAAGAGTCTGGCACCATCCTCTTGGCACCCGCCTTTGAGATACTGACATGTATTAATGAGATCCCCAAGGAGGATGTGAAACCTCCGTGCTCAGGCTGCTCAGCTTGGCTGGACACTTACCCCGGTTTAGTGCTTCCGTTTGAGTTATATTAAATAAAATGCCATGGGGGGAATTCCAAGAGATTAGTAGCAGTGTGGTATGCTATATAAATACTGCCTGGTCTAGGCTGAAGAGCAGCAGCACAAATGCTGCTTTGGGGGCCTCTGCCCTGGGGAACTCCAGAGTCAGCCCTGTGAACTCCTAACTGTGTCTCCTGGCTTAGTTTAGTGGCAGGGAAACTTTTGAAGGGCAGATGGTGACATTGAGAAGGTCTTGGGAGGTGCTGTAGCTGCAGCGATATGTATTTGTGTTTCAAGGTGGTTTTAGAAGCAGAACTCATACTTCATTATTTAGGTCTTTAATGTCATAGTCCCCCGCAAACATCACTAGATTTCAATTACAACTTAAAATATTTTATCTTTCTAGTTTTGTTTTTATGGCCCTGTTATTGAAGAAAAGAATGGGCTTAACAGTGAGGTGCAGTTAGTTTTATCACTAGTCCGCACCATGGCTGTATGACCTTCTGGTGTTGTAACATACCTCCACAGCCTCATGAAGGTGCTGGGTAGCATATTCCGTGTCTCAGAGAGCTATCAGCATCTGATATGACCATGGTCAGAGCATTCTGCAAGTGCTCTGCGGTCTTTAATCAGTCTGCCAATATCCAGCACAGTTTTAGGTGTTTAATTGTGAATTTACAGCCAAGTGATAATACAAAATGATTGGCTTCCTTAGTGTTAGGCAATAAATCCAGAATAGCAGATCTTCCAAATCTCAATGTCCTGCTTCCCAGAAGAACCTTCCTCTTCCTCTTATTCTGCACATTTCTGCATCTGGCTCCATTTCCTGTGGACAGCACTGTACAACGATAGAAGTGGAAAACTGGAAACTTTTGTTCTATAATAGCTCAGATGGATAGTAATAAACAAGGCTTTCTTCATAGAATCATAGAATGATTTGGAGTGCAAGGGGCCTTAAAGATCATCTAATTCCAAGCCCCTTGCCATGGGCCTGGACACCTTCCAATAGACCTGGTGGCTCAGAGCAGCATCCAACGTGTCCTTGAACACTTCCAGGGTTGGAGCATCCAGAACTTCTCTAGGGAGCCTGATTGTCTCACCACCCTCACAGTAAAGAATTTTTTTCCTAATGTCCAATGTAAATTACTTTCAGTTAAAAGCCATTCATCTTTGTCCTGGCATTCCAGGCCTTTGTAAAAAGTCTCTCTCCACCTTTCTTGTAGGCTCCTTTCAAGTACTAGAAGGGCACAATTAGGTTACCTCAGAGCCTTCTCTTTTTCAGGCTTAACAATCCCAATGCTTTTGAAGACTGTGAAAAGAAGTGATATTAAAACTTATTTTCCCCACATGTAATCAGAGTGGTTTCTTACAGTAATGCACAGCTTCTCAGTTTTCTAGAACATTTCTTTGCAGTGGTAATGATGAGCCAGGTTCCTTGCTAAGTATTGAATTGGGCTTTCAGATACATCAGCGTCTATTAGTGTTATTCATTATTAGTGGAAATCAGGTAACCAGGAATCACACAAAAGGATCATGAATGGTGAATTTCCCCCATCTGCTTTACATATTTTCTACCTACCTTCCAACCCAGTGAATTACTTTGTAGTATATTTTTTATATTAGAAATACATGGGTTTCACATGGAAAGTCAGAATTGTAAAATCATAAGATTGAAACATTCTAATCCTATGTCTTGCAGATATAAATGGTAATAAAATGATTCTAAGCATGCTTGTTTTGCTGAATTTCTTCACAGAGTTATAGTGAACATCATTCACAGTGTCCAAGGGTACCATTCAAAGACAATACATTTTCTGAATGTGGCTTTTGACAGTTCTGGGGATTCTCTCCTCGCTGGAGACCGCCAAGGGAATATATATGTTTTTGACTTGAATGGGAACAGGTAAGAATATTTCTGTCAAGACTTTTTAATTGTCTGAGACATCTGTAGCATTCAGGGGTGTGGAACTTGCCTGGATAGGATCCCACAGGTCAGGTTTTAACTAGATAGTTTTAAATAGGTAATAGTTTGCTCAGGGCTGAAACTTCAAACCAGTGTCTCGTGTAGACTCCTTAAATGTTACTTCATTAGCTTAGCTGCTCAAAAAGATCAGAGGCTTCCAACTGCAAGTGCAAGAAAGTAGAACTTAAGTGCTACCACCAGAAGTTGTTCTTGGGCCAGTATGGATCAATGAATGAGCCATGAATTACAGTACACTAGACCTAGGGTTTTCATTTGCAGAAACACATCAACCAGTCTTTCAGCATTTTACTACTGAGTTTTAAAATACTAACACTGATTTTTAGATCTATTATAATTGGATATGATTTACTCACTCCCTTCTTTTGAGTTTATTTTTTTCTCTCTGTGAAATATATTGAAACCAATTAAGTTATTACTTCGCTTGACATTAAATGAACTAAAGTTTCCTAACACAATGAAGATGTGTATTTTTAAATAGGTTCAACCTTGTTCAGAGAACAATGCAGGCTTGCACTGCTTTGGCATTTAATCTTCGCAGAAAGACAGAGTTCCTTGTGGCTTTGGCAGATTATTCTGTTAAGTGCTTTGATACAGGTAAGGAGAAATTTCAAGGCATAACTGCTATCTGTATTGGCACGAAAACATACATAATTTTAGTTTTGATCTTAAATTTTTGGATAGTGTGTTTTATGAGAATTATACTACGTATTTCATGCCATCTGTCTGAAAAAGAAAAGTTTGGGGCCATGTTCATTATAGTCCTTGGGTAAATGAACCTAAATGAACCCTTTGATTTGCCAAAGTTGTTTGTTCCCCCTGAGTCACACAGGCATCTGTTTAACTGAAGTCCACCACAGGATTGTAGTTAGGTATGTTACCTTTTTTTTTAAATAGCTTTTNAAATGAAGCCAAAATAAAACCAGTTGACAGTATGTTAGTTTGCAACTGAACAAGTTCTTAACTATATTTACAGTAAAATATTTGAACAAAATGACACTGTACACAAAAAGAAATGCCAATACTTTTGAGTATTCAAGTAGTTCTATATTCAAAAGCAATATTAAAAATTAACATCACAGCTGTGTGTCTCTGTTTTGATTAGAAGTTAAATGGTGAAGGGCAGTGACAATTCATTCTTCATTAATTATTCTTTACCTATCAGAAAATGCAGTTGTAATGTCTCCATTATATTCAAATATTATCTGGATTTCAATATTTTTAAAAAGCTGTAGGAATCACTAATCTACAGTTTTAGGGTTTGAGTTTGAGATTATCTGTGAAGATTTTAATGTAGCACAATGTTCCTCAAAATAGAGGAAGAGTCAGAGGAAGGTGTGAAATCCTCTGCACTTTTTCTCTTCAACAGCAAGACCAAACTTGGATGTTTGGATGCACTTAGATAAATCTTTATTATTCCAGAGACTACTGCATGTTTATATGGTGCTATTTCCAGATATCAAGTCATACTGAAGAATGTTCTAAAATTTGAATGGTACTCACCTAAGTCGATACAGTTCCTTATGGTATTAGACAGTACTTATCTGATGGGCTCTATCCCCTCTTTTAGAAGACATACCCTCTAATCCATCCTCTCAGGTGATGATAGCTTTAAACACTCCATTGTCTGTAAGCACAGCAGAAAGTTTGACTGTTAGTCTTTATGAGATGCTTTATAGCCATTTCCTATCTTTGATGCCAGAGAAGTGGCTGGAACCACCCCGTGGGCTGCCAGGCAAACCACCCAGCGTAAACAGTGTAATTGCCACGAGTGCAGTTTGGTTGCTGAGGGAAGATTAGTGGTCATGCAGTCACAAGTGGAAGACATTGTAGTCAGAGGAACCATTTCCTGAGAATGCAGTGCACAGCATAAAAATGTTTTGGGTTCTAGAAGAATTAATGAGCTGTTGCTTTCTGACTCTGCCTTTCTACAGTCATAGCCCATTGTCATTAAAACCTTTCTTCTTTGCACCTGTAAATAGTTGTGTAATCATTCACACATTCTGTCCACAAGTAAAAACAAGAGCAGAATTCTAACTAGAACATTCAGTCTCAGCTTCTGTGGGTGTTCACATCAGATATTCTATGAGGCATGCTGAATTTAACTGATCACACTTCATGACTTTTTAAGATTGATTTTTAGGCTAAATTAAACAAGTCTCTGCAAGTTGGCTTTCTGTGCAGAACTGAGCATAACTTATAAAATCTCTTATTTGGAGAAGAGGAGAAGGTTGTGCCTCTCTAAGGTGTAATAGCTATGTGAAGACTGATACCTTTGTTTCTTGTGTGATGGGCTGTGATGGCAAATGGTTATATACTAGTTATATTAAAAAGTCTCTTTCACAGCATAGTGTTGACAACAAAGAGTAAAGTAGTAGTTGTTCCACTGTGAATGACTTTCATATCTTTTTCATCCACTTCTGCAGGAACCCAGGAGCTAGTTAGTTGGATGAGAGGCCACGAATCTTCAGTGTCCTCCATCTCTGTCCATGGCTCGGGCAAGTATGCCATCACTACTTCCACTGATACGGCTCAACTGTGGGACTTGGACACCTTTCAAAGAATAAGAAAGCTGAATGTTCGTCAGTCTGTGGGTATACAAAAGGTGAGTAAAGAGCAATTGCTAAAGGGTGAACATGCACACCGCAGAGGTATAAGATCACATATTAAAATCACTTTACTTGTAAATAGTCTTCAAAATACAGCTAAATCTTTATTGTCATCTTTGGGCATCTCAATTCTCATCCTATCACATCACCCAGACCACTGAAATCATGACTTAGTAGTTGCAGAGATCTGCTGGGAGCTTTTAAGGAACCTCCATCTTTAAAGATACCCAAAACTTGCTTGGACATGACCTTGACTAACCCAATTTAACTTAGAAATTGGAGCCATGTTCCAGGTTGACCTTTCTTTGGCCTAGGCTGGGCTCAAAGGACCTGGGTAGATCAATTCCAACCTGCATGATAGTGGGATGTAAGGGTGTTTTTATAAAAACAGTTTTGAAGTCATAATGGTAACTTCAACCAGTCTCACCACCTGCCCCATTCAGCTTCTTATTCCAAGCCCTTCTGTCTGTGCATGCAAAGCACTGAATGTGGGAACAAACAAAGCTGAAAAGGAACTCAGCAAAAAAAAATCACTGCTTTTCAGCCTAGTTGCTCCTGTTTGCTGCACAGACACACTGGAACAGCATGTGATGAGAAGGATAACATACCTATGTCAAGGAGTGGTTAAAGTAGGTCTCCCTTAGCATTACACTGCTTTAAACAGGTCTGCCTGCGCCACCAAATGTCACACTTTGGTCTAAGTACTACAGAAAGTCCTGACCCAGTGCCTGAGTATGGCTTGCACACATGCTGCCCTGCAGTGAATAGTCTGACAAATACCACTTCAAACCAAGGTTCTCGTCAGGCTGGCCACTAAAAAGCCATGATGCTTTTGCAGAAAACAAGGCTATTCATTTGAGTGTCCTCACCCAGTTCTGGGTCAGGCAGAAATTCTGTCAGCTTAAAACAGTCACGTAGCAATTACTCTGTAAAAGATCATCCATAAATATTTGTTTGTTTGTTCTATTAAAATTGTTGTGTAGTGCATGTTGCTAAAATAATTGTAACATCTTCCCTCCAAAGATGGATGCATTTCTCTAGTGGAGACAAGATTTTTCTACTGCCCAGTATCTTTATTTGTGTAGGCTATGTGTAGGGACTTCTTATTGGTAAGTGGCTCTTGGAATTTGGTAGAATCAGGGTGTTGCAGTATGGAAACAACCTTTAATGCCAAACACTAGTAATTATTATTGATTTAATAGATCACATTTGGCAATCAAGAGCTTGCTCTCTTGGTTTGGTGATACCATTTCTTATAGGATTATGCAAGTGATCTAGATTACGTTTTCCCGTCTCTAGAATAATGGTATTTATTCTCATGCCAGGATCTAAGACATACAGATAATAAGTGCTTTACTGAAGTTCAGATTTATTATCAGAGCACAGGCCTGACACTCTGTGCAAAGCTGGATTCTTGCTTGCTCTCTGAGCCAGTGTCGCAGTGTCACACCAACCATGTGTGCTTTTTGATGCTTCTTAAGCCCAGCTGCACTCCAACATACATCTTCTGTTAGATTAGTATGGAGCAAAGGTAGTTTAAAAAGATAGAGACTGAGGGGCAGAGTGAACAGACAGCAGGCGAGATAAATGAGAATGCAACACATCTACAATGATCATTTCCAAAGCATCACTGTTTATTCAACAGCTGCTTGTGACCATCCTGTGGTATTTTTCTGTAGCAAAGCAGAAAATTAGCAACTATTCGGTACTCCAGTTTACCAAAATTCATCTGCTCTCAATTCATTGTCTGGTCTTCCTCAGGGTTTCTGGAGGAGGACAGAACAGCTCAGTCTGTCTGAAGATAAATGACTCTGGTAGCTGAGATGATTCTTTTCCCCACAGGTTACTTTTGCTCACTGTCAAGTGACTCATTTGGCCTGAATGTCCAATTTTCAGTCACTAAGATGAAACCCAGCCCACATATCCAGATTTTCAGGGCCCCAAGAGATCATTCAGACCAAAACTATCAACTTTGCAGCACTGACTTAATCTCAGCCAGTGATGTCCCCAGCGTTTATACTGCATCCTCTCTGCACTCATTGGAAACAATAAAGCTTAACAGTTGTAAAAATAAGACAGATAAAATTTAAGTGATTTCAGTGAGTTAAACTGGCTTTAGCAAAGGGTACAAGAAATTTTAACCAGTGCAAGGAGAGCACACCTACTCCTCTCTAGGCTGTCACAGGGGACAGGGACCAGCTCCCTGTGGAATCCAAGCCTTGCACACTTACAGTAATAGCCACACCTGTCATTCTTTATTTTGTCATGCACTTTGGTTAATTTAAAATATACTTCCTTGACAACATCCCACTTTTTTTTCTTTTCCATACTCTTACAGGTTTTTTTTCTTCCATTGAGTAACACCATTCTCAGCTGTTTCAAAGATAATTCTGTTTTTGCATGGGAATTTGATACTCTTCACTGTAAATACCAGTTGCCAGCTCCTGTAGAAGGTTCTGTCTTATTTTATAAGGTGTTTGCAGTTACCAGGTAAATTGCTGTTTTAAACATTCTAAAGGCAGACTATAAAAATTGTGGTTTTAAACAGGTTCTCTGTCTTTATTTGGAATATTTTGTGGAAGTATTGAGTTATATACTGTAATNTCTTCACTTATGGTGTTTGGAATTAAAGCAGTTGATAAGAATAATCCAGATGCCTGAGAAAGTGCGAGCTGTCCGTCACCTGGAATTCCTCCCTGACAGTTTTGATGGGGGCTCCAATCAGGTCAGTTTTTTCATAAAGCTTAAGACATGAGTATTTGGTTAGTGGATTCAACACCTATACTTGGAAGGCTTTTGGGGGCCACTGGGGTATATGATACAAAAGGAAAGTGATTGTGCTGAATCTTTGCTCAGTTGCTCCTTTTGCTTAATGAAATGTCGTTGCTGAATTGAGTATTCCACTTGGTTTTACATTGGCAGTATTAATGGTTGAATCCTGTTAACTTACAGGTCCTTGGAGTGTTAAGTCAAGATAATATTATGAGATTTATCAATATAGAAACATGCAAACTTCTTTT
>VZUA01009397.1:0-12829 GCA_013401035.1 Horornis vulcanius | reverse complement strand
TCTCTGTTCCAGAATAGCTGCAGACCCATTCTCCTGGGTGCTGGATAAGCCCACAGAAATACTATAATTATTAAATAACTTATGTATTTCAAATGGATTCATATAAACTAATCTTGGGCACAAAAGTGCCTGAATTAGGAATCTATGCTCCCTCTACAGTCAGGGGAGATGCAGCTGGCAGATGTGCTGAAGTTGCATTCTTGCAAACTCTCAGTATTGGGATGAGGAGGCATTGATGTTTAAGACACTCAACTAACTTTTGGAGTGAAAGTGAGCTAATGTTTCCACCTCTGAAAGAGGCAGTAAGAAGAGAGGGAGAACAGTAACTGTGTCACCTTTGACAAAAGGCTGATTTGCTTGCACTGTGCAGGCTATGTGTGCACAATCATGCTTGTGCAAACCAGGAATTTCACCAGAAATCCAGGAAAGAAGCAGTACAGGTAGGGCAAATGGGCACACTACTGTATGACAGGCCTGCTAGAGCCATGGTCAGATGAAGGCGAAGAAAAATACAGTATGTCAGAGAAAGGTGTGGTTATTCAGCCAATGTCATGTTTGAAGTAAAAATTGTGGTTTTCTTGCTGCTGCTTCCTTCCTAGGTTTGAGAGGTGATAACTGGAGAATGGTTGAAGGGCAGCTAAGTTGTGGATTGGGAGCAAAGTCTGTGGAAGGATCAATGGGGGATGGCCAGTTTGGGAAAATGTTTCAAGATAAAAAAGCAGGTCTCAGTTCTGAAGCTGTAGTGAGGGCATGAGGAGGGGAGGCCTCCCATTTCTGCTTGTGCTGGCACTCCTGAAGCAACCTCAGCCTGTTTGTGAGGATGGAGAGGCAGGTGAGCAGCTCCAGAGCACAATCAGAGAGGCAAACAGGACCTTGATATGTCTTCGTCTGCTGCAAATACAGACAAGTTCATATTGTGCCTGTTTTGAATTACCAGAGTATCTAAAATGTTTGCAAAGCTCTTGCTAATAATTGTATTAACTCAAAATAACACACTTGATAATTGCTGAAATTGTAGGTAAACCATATGTTTTGGTTCTGGTACAGTTTGTTCTCCTCAAATTTGAAAGGTTGTTATTTTTCATAAACTCTTGAGAACAATAAGAACTCTGCGAACATAAGAATGAAGGAACTGATTCATAGATTTGGAAGTAATCTTCTGCTGCTCAGGTCTGTTATTGATTTTTTTGTATTCTTAAATATTTACTCTTTTTATCTGGGCTTCTCTACTGTGTGTGTTGAAGTCCGCTGCTGCTGAGTGATTTATGGGGTTCAATGGCTTTGCACAGAGGATCATTGTTGGCTGAAGTTTCTGAAAGCTCAAGTTCTTTGGGTCTTTCACTGGCCCAGCCTTTATGAATAATGTAGGCTCTCTCCATTTTTTATATTCCTTAATTTGAAACTCTGAATAATGTTCTCTGAGTCTCATTTCTGAGCAGGCATTTATTTGGGTGACTTGGAACTACAATGACATTCTGTTGGACATTCAAATTACATTCAGATGAAGTAGTTTTCTTACCTGCTTCAACAGTTTATCTCTTGACCTCTCAAATCCAGACTGCAAGTTTTCAAGGTGAGATGAATAATTTCTATACCATGTATTTACTCTTGTAACAAATTTCTGGGGGTACAACCAATGTAAGGCTTCCCTCTAGAATGCTAGATTAGGTTAAATATTCTTATACATTTTTTCCTGCTCAGAGATGAACATGAACTGTATATAGCACTTATGTAGTACTCACCCTCAAAATTAGGGTTTTTTTGCATCTTAAGGGATATACAAGATTTGCAAAGTCTGTTGGATTTAGTTCCTAAATCCTTGAGGCCCATTTGTGAACTGACATATTTGCAGAGAAAAGCAGGCTGATGTCAGTAGCTGGTAGAGACCAACCACCTTCACTCATGAACATAAGCAGGGTTCTCTGACTTGGTGGTTTCTCCTAATTCAGATTCTAATTACCCTTTAATGCTCAGCTTTCTTGCAGCAAGGAAATTTGGGTTTAAGGTCCATCCTGATCCATCTGACTGTTCCCATAAATTACAGCCCAAACCACTGGTGACCTGCAGCGGGGAAAGAAAGAAGATCCCAGGAATGGAGAGCCCCGTGGTGCCAACAGCTCAGGAAGGTGCATTGCAGACCCCTGGCCACCCACTGGGTTCTAAGCTGTGGTTTTAAGCACTGTAAGGCACAGCCTTTAATATAACAAAGGGCAGGTTCCTCCATAAACTGTCTTGGCAAGACGCTGTCACAGGGCCCAGGCACTGCAGACTTTTCTCTTTTTATGCACAATAAAAAGACAAGATGAAACCCCTCAAAGATGAAGCCTCTTGTTCTGTGACTTGCTAATTTCAGTTTCCAGGCATCTCTGAGTTAGGAAATGAGTCATATGGTTATTATTTACTCATCAGCTCTGCAGTTTCTGGTCTCTTAATCATTTTGCTTGTAACTGGGAGTGTTACCTTCTTCAAAATAAAGGCTTGAAAGATGAGCAACTAATTGCAGTCTTCACCCCTTTGATTACAAAACAGCTGTATGCACAGGGCTGGCAGCCATATTAATGCCTAGGATGAGCTACTTTCCTGCAGTGTTTTGAGGGATCTCCCAAGTAATTAGTCCTAAGGAGATTTAGAAGAGATGCAGACAGTCATACAGGGATATCCAACTACAAAGCCATAGCCCAGGGTCTTCCAGTGCCCCTGTGCCCGGGTGGACCCCGAGCCCTGCCACCTGCTATGCTCATGGGGCTCAGAGGCCAGAATGTGTCCACAAAAGTGCTTCAAAACTGCTATCTTGTCTCCCAAGGGTTAGATCGCCCTGCTTGCTGTGATGCATTGTTTTCTGTGATTTGTTTCTTTCTAAACAAAAGCGAGGAAAAAAATTCCACTTTTCCAGTCCTTTATGGCCTCTAATTTTGACATGGAGTCTCTCTCACTGCATGACATCTCTTACTAGTCCCACTAGTCCCATTCACATGAAAATGGAACAAGAGTCTGGCAGTGGCAGCTCTCTCTGAGACACTTTCAGAGCCTGAGTATGCTACTGTATATATGCAGTGGAAGCTGCTGTGGTTGTGTCTGAATACCGCAAACACCATTGCCACAAGCCCTAACTGCTGCTCTAACTGCTGCTGCTTTCCTAGACACAGGTTTAAGAAGTGTGGTATATTTTGGGGCTCTCTGCAGTTTGGAGTGACCTACAGCAACATATGACTTGCTTGTGCCATCTTCCTTCTTTGTGCAGCAATAGGGGAGCTCAGTGTCGCGTTTGCTTTCACTGTCAAAGAAGTGTGGTACAGGCACAGGTCTTTCTACAGAGATCTCACATTCACCCACAGCTGCTGGTGCTGTAATTGCTCCTTTGCTAACAAGTGCTGTTAGTGCCTTATTTGCTGTCTCTGTCACTGCCACAGAGCTGTACTAGATGTCACTTATCCTTGGATTACTGCCCTTTTCAGTAACTGTTAGACTTTCTCACTGCACATCCCTGTAGGATTTTTCAATTCCTTTATGGAAGCACTTACGAGTGCTCCATTGAAATATAAGAGCTGTGGTTTCAATCCTGTATGCAAATCCATAAAAATAAGTTGTCCCTGCCCCAGTTAAACAGCTTACAGTGTAAATAAAAGAAAATAGCCACTGATTGGAGAAAGTTAAGCCATTTCTGTACTACTGCATTTCTGACATTTAGCTTCCCTCTCAGAATTGTTGGCAGGATCAGGTCACTCTGAGAGTGCAAGTGCTGGTTCCAGGGAGGCTGAGAAAAAGTGGACCAAATAAATTCATCAGTTATGCAAAGAGTTCCTCTTTACTGCAAAATGCACACAAACCCAAGTATCACACCATCTTTAAGTCCTATCCACTTACCTACTTCATTAGTTCAGGGATTGTGTTGCTTTTAATCCTTGTGATCTGGGTCATCGCAGGATTCAGGCTGATGTTTGAGTCAATACGGGGCCTCAGTTTCCTACTCCTAACACTGTGTTTTGCAGTGTGTCTGTTATGGAGTAAATATGAAGGAAATCAGATTTTGAACCTTGGCTTTTTTTTCTTTAATAGTCACTTAAGTTAGGTCCTTTTCTTGTTTTTCCCCTAGGTTGTTTAAATGACTGACATGAAGTAATTGGGGATCAAACAACCAACATATTGAGCACTGTGCAGCCCTTTGCTTCCCCAGCTTCCAGAGAGAAAAGCTTGAAAGTGTTTCAGGCAAAAGTGAGTTTTCCTGTCTGGAGTTGCAGTCTAACTTCCTGAGTGATGTTTTACAGCAGCCTGGTACCTACCCCATCTGCAAGGAGGACATCAGTGAAATGCAGGCAGCTCTCTGATGTCCTTCTCATGCTTTCCTTTTGAAAATACAACTGCTTCTGCAGCTGGCACAACCAGCAGAGATATCATCCATAAGTTTACAAGTCCAAAATGTTGCAGGACTTCTCCCTGGACAGTCAGGCTGTGGTTAACATAAACAGACAGTTCTCCACACTAATTGGTAATAGATGAGCTTNTCAGTGAAATGCAGGCAGCTCTCTGATGTCCTTCTCATGCTTTCCTTTTGAAAATACAACTGCTTCTGCAGCTGGCACAACCAGCAGAGATATCATCCATAAGTTTACAAGTCCAAAATGTTGCAGGACTTCTCCCTGGACAGTCAGGCTGTGGTTAACATAAACAGACAGTTCTCCACACTAATTGGTAATAGATGAGCCTGGGCTCTCAGACTTCTCCTCAAATGGACAGTGCCAGCTGTGGCATGAAGACATGTTCAGAGGTGGTGACTGTCTTTGCTTCAGATGGAAGACTCTCTCCCTTTTTGCCTCCAGCTTGTGACTGCCTCAGAGAAGGACAAGTTGATATGTGCACAGGGGCTTGAGGGGATGCTGACTTCCTTCAGGAGGCAAGGGAGGAGTTACTCCAGTAGTGATCTCCTGCTGTCAGGAGTAATCATGTCACTGTTACCAGAGAAGTAGGGAAGATAGATGTACACATGTAGGTACCTTACCCAGATTTGTGGGGTGGCTGTTCATTTCCAATTCAAATGTCTGATACATCTGAATGTGCGAGAGCCTCAGAGAGAACCTACATGGGGAAAAACAAGATCTACACTTAGGGAAACCTCTTTGCAATGGAAAATAGGCTGGTGAGGCAGTCTGATGGTAAGAAGAAAACTAACTCTCTCAAACTGTATTCGTTCCCTACCTTTCTATATGAAAATGCAGGTAACAGTGTTGCTTAACATCCACCTGTCCTGCTGGAATAACCAGGCTCATGCTGGCCTTCTGCTTCAGCTGGTTTGTTAACCCAGCTCACAGGAAAGAAGAGAAAGTGAATGTTGTCAGGAAAAGTGAAATTTAGATAATCATACACATAGGTGTGATCTGAAAATGTTGCAAGAGGGCTGGGAGGAGTCAAGCCTGGAATCAAACCTGGGAAGAGGTTTGGCCTCTGCCACAGCAGCACACAGAAAAGTGCAGCAGGGAAGGCAAAGGGGGTTGTGATAAAGAGATCTCCAAAGAAAACCCCAGAGGAACTGATAGAGAAATAAGCAAGTTCAAGTAAAGGTGAATATAGCTGGGACTTAAACCTAATTGACACAGAGGTTTTATTAACAAGCATATGATTTTTCTTTTGAGATAGGTAGGTAGGTAGGTAGGTAGGCAGGCAGGCAGGCAGGCAGGCAGGCAGGCAGGCAGATAGATAGATAGATAGATAGATAGATAGATATACAGATAGCCAGTAAAATCTGCACTCTGCATAAAAAGCTATAAAAAAGTATGCATTCTCAGTGTGTGTAACTGGTCTAAACTGTACCAGAGTACTTGTCACTGTGCCAGAAGGGCATTATGCTGCTCTGTGTTAGCATAATTAAAGTAGCAGAACTGGTAAGCATAGATGAATCCTTGAAGACCTTGGAATGTTGTTTGGATCCATGTGGAGCTGCTGGCCTCATTTGTATTGCATTGCTTTTTAATTTTTTTTTTTGTTGTTGTTGTTGTTTCGGTGTTTTACCCCAAAGACATTTCCTTATTGCCATACAATCCCACTGCAAGTACCATATATGCTTAGCAGCATATGCTGGTTTGTTTCTGAAGGATTTCTTTTTTAATGTGCAGAGTTGCTGAAGCTTTGAAGAGAAATCCTGAATCACTTTTTTAATGAGGTGTGGAAAGCAAACTGTGGGAATAAGTGGAGTTGGCTGGACTGCAACTTCCCTAGATCCCCTGGGATTTTTGAGTGTCTGTGAGATGCAAGAGTCCAATGTTAAGAATATCTCAGAAACACAAAGTTCCTGAAGGAAATACTAATTGTTATCACATGCATTCTAAACCCTAGCAGCTCCTGAGTTTTGAAGCATTTACCCTGTACCTGCTGCTTCAAAGGAAGTGTGCCTGAAGGGAGTAGTTAGTAGCTAGAAGGGTGTAGTAGCATTCACAATAAAGTCCATAAATATTATAAGGCAGTAAAAATATGTTCCAAACAATTAGTAATATTAACAGTAATAACCTGTCTCAAATACTGTATGGGGGAAGATTCTGCCCTCCCTCATCCTTTGCCAAAGGCAGAAGCATGATTCTAAACACCAGGGAGAGGAATAGCAAAGGATTGTCATGCCTTGGCCCTTGGGGAAGATAAGCCAGATCCAGAAGTTATGAGAGGCATTCCTACACACATCAGCGCAGAGAGGGTACATTTCTCTGAAGAGGCTGAAATATTTTACCTGTTTAGGAGGATTTGTAGCAACAGTAATCAATGAGATATAGGCTAAGAAACTTGTGGAGTAATCTGGAGGATTTTAGATGGAGACAAAATACCCTTGGGGGCCTGGAGAAATATGTGCACCCATCTTTTTCTTTGAAGAGAATGAGAAACGGCTTTTTTTTTTCTGTGGTTCAAACAGCGCTAAAAGCAAATGGGCCTTGTCTTTGCTCCAGCTAAAAGGATCTTGCTTCTCTAAGCAGGAATATTTGGATTCTGCCTGGGAGGCTGGCACAGCTTTGCGTGCTCCGTGTCTGCTGAGCGCGCAGCTGGATACCTGCGAAATGCTGGGTGACCACAGACTCATTTCCATGGATGCTGCAGCATTCCTGTGGGAGGAGAGGCTCTTAATAAGCCTGTTCATAATGGACGTGTAAGCACGCAGGCTTTATTACCTGCCAGCTCACCAGGAAAGTATGCCATTCCCGCACCGAGGGATGTGTAACCAGGGCTGGCTAATTATCATGTGCTGCGCTGCCAGAGGCACTGGCTCGATCTGTCCTTGGGCTTTTCACCGATATACACAAAGCAGGAGCCTCTTGCTCGCTCCTCTGAATTGCTTCTGGTGTTATTGCAGCCGCTGGAGAGAGGCAAGGACATACCAGGAGAGAGTTGGGCACGCAGCTTTATGAAGAAAATTGAGGAGACGCCGATGTCAGTGTAAATCCCTGACTTAAAAAGTCTGTGCCTGCAGCATGTATGACATTTGAGATACCCTTAAAAAAATATTTAAAGGACTTTCTGTGAGCATCGTCCATTATAGTAGTTTAAATAGCAGGATTTAGACACAGAGGGTTTTTCTCTGCCTCTTCTAGTGCTTGCAAACTAATGCTCTGAGACAGACCTGCAGTGTTGCCTTTTCAGAAGCTGTGCAGGAGAAGTCTGATTACAGAAACACTATTAGGAGCTTGAGAAGCAAAAAGAAAATACAGCAAAAGAAAGTTGAGGGATTAAGAAGAAAAAGAGAGTATAAACTCCAGCCAAACCAAAGCCACAGGAAATGGAGTCTGAATGTAAGAGCAGGCTCTAGACAGAAAGGGATTTGGCAGGAGAGAAATTGTTGCAAAGAGTTCAAGGAAAAATATAAGGCCTGGTCCTGTAAAACAGTGCTCTGCTCATGATGAATTCTTATCTCTGCAAATGAACCCATTTGCATGACACTGCTATCATTTTGTAGGTCTGGGATGTCAGAAAAATATTACCTGTTACAAAAGGCTAGCAACACTGGAAAGATAACAGGGTAAGAAGAGGGAAATGCATGGGGGTTTTGTTTAAAACTCCCCTTGGCTGGGCAGCCAGGATCATATCCACAGAGACAGGTAGTGGCTGTTCTTTACCAGATGGATAGGGTGTTTGTTGGGAAAACAGTGCCTCTGGTTGTGACAAAAAGGGGTGCGTTACACATATGCTTATTTGCCAGTTCTTCTGTTTCTGTCAGGATACTCTTTGTGATGCTGGATTCCTTCCCAGCCTCCTGTAGATCTTGGAAAGTCTCCCAATCAGTGCCATGTAGAAGGCTTTGAACTTAAAATGAGAACAGCCAAAATGCACCCAGTGCTGGGGGGACCCTCACAATCCTTGTTCCAGTTCTTTCTTCCACTCTGGGACCACCAGGAAGGTGGCAGGCATCATCCTGGGACTAGCACTGGCAGTCAGGAAGAGTGGGTATTGCAGCACAAGGCGAAAACTTTTGAAGATAGAGGCTTGGATGTTTAACTGTAGGCCAGTGCCTGATTAGTTTTTAGGATGAAATGAAATCTCTGTGGAAAGGGAGGCACTTGTCCACAACTGGGGTCCAGCTGTGCAGGGTCTGTTGAGGGGCCACCTATTTCAGAGGCATAAGAGTGTGTGTAAAGGCTGAAAAGAGAGGTATTCTCTTACTGTGGAAAACCAGGTATCATTTGAAATTTTTTGTAGACAAATCAACAAACTGCCTTCCTTTCAAGGAGTAGACACACTGCTGAAGAAAATGCCATTTGTGCATCAACTCCCCTCTCACAATAAATGTGTCTGAGGTCAGGAGAAACAGAACTGCAAACTCTGTAGCTGATAAGGACAAGCCATTAATTTCGGTGAGGGGTGCAGTGGGTAGGTCTTAGGCCAGTGAAAGTTGTGTGCAGCTAAAGCTGGCTCATAAAACAAGTATAACTCTGGGCAGTTAGTTGGCAAAGTCCTACCCGGCTTCATCCCCTTTGGAAGCACAGTCATGGCGCTGATATGTAACATATTTTATTTGTTGATATGTCTGATGTTTGCACATAGGGTCTGAACTGGAAAGACAAAGAGATACCCTGAGATGTGATTAATACTGCCCTCGATATCCTTGATACACCCAGAGCTTTGTTCACCTCTTATAGCACATTTGAGATCCCCTTCTCACCAACTTGAAGAGCTCCAGAAAAGTTGTTGATGTGAGTGAGCACAACAAACCCACTTTCTTCACTTCCTTCCTTACACTCTTGCGTAAAGCTGTGGTCACCAGCACAGGAATAAAAATGATGCATGCTTTTTTTTGGTCCTTCTTTTTAAAGGCTTTATCAGGCTTTTTGCCTGATGCAACAGTTAGGCTTCAGTTCACTGCAGGGACCCTCGTGGCTGCAGGAGATGTAAAGTGCTGCACCTCACAAAGGGGAGGTGTAGCCAGCCCACGCGTAGCTCTCTCAGCTTGCCTTGGGATGGAGGTTAGAACACATTTCAGCAGTGATATAAAAAACTGCCCCACCATCTTACTGGGATTTCTTGTGTCTGTGATAAAGGATATCTCACTTAGGAGGGGCTTGAGCCACACAGGAAATTCAGACGTCACAGGGATGAGCGCTCCATTGTTGTTGAGTTTGTGGAATTTAAACATCCAAGATAAGAGCTTTGTTCCTCTACAAAATACAGGGAGGGAGAGCAGGATTTTACACAAATACAGCTACCCACATTTTTTTTTTCCTACAGTGCATTTAAAAAAATTCTTTTAGTTTTGTTTAAAAATCAGGTTGTCTGTGCTGGTCATAAAAATGCCTTGTTACTAGAATTCTATAACTCGCTAGATACAGATATCTTGTATTGAGATAATGGGCTAATTTACAGATGGGAGGTACTGATCTTTAAAAATTCATCCTTCAGAATATATCTAGTTCACTGATCCAAGTCTAGTTTAAGGAAATATGCTCTAATCTGTCTTTTCTTTTAATACTGTGAAAAAATTACTAGACTTTAGACGTGAAATGTTCTATAGCTTTCCTTGATAACACCTGTCCAAGTATCCAGGTGAGGGAAGTACATTGCTTGACTTGGCTAGTCCCAGTTTGTCATCCTGCTTGTATCTCCCATCAGTTCACAGATGTTCCTGAAAGAGCACACACGCTCCTGGCCAGGTGATGCAGCATTGGGGTGACAAACACAAAGCTATCCAGAAGATTCGTGGACTCATCTCTTACTGTACATCTTGAGGATGCATTTCACTCCATAACCTTTAGGAAATATTCATGTTCTGCCTCACCATGCAGGAGAAGCAATTTTGGCAGAGTTCAGAGATAGTAAAGCAACTTGGGAAAGGAATATCACCTTCAGTAAAGTAATCAAATTCAACAGATTACCTGGGATTTATTTTTTTTTTCCTGCTGAAATCTCTGCTTGTTGCTTGTATTTGTGTAGGTATACAGT
The DNA here is from genome assembly GCA_013401035.1 of Horornis vulcanius. Lineage (NCBI taxonomy): Eukaryota > Metazoa > Chordata > Aves > Passeriformes > Scotocercidae > Horornis > Horornis vulcanius. The sequence continues at coordinate 2,425 of VZUA01009397.1, read as the reverse complement.
ATCCAGGAGGAGAAAAACTCCCCTCTGAAGAGGTCTCTGAACTATAACAGGAGAGAAGATAATTCACTGAGAGCAGACATGGAGAGAAGTTGCAATGCAATAGTCTGTGTTACTGGTGTTTAACTTCCAGTGATGTGTGGGGCCAGGCCCTGGTGACTGAAGGGACACCCTCTGCTACACCAAACTGGGAACTGTTTGAGTCAGCAGCATTGATTATGCTTTATGTAAACACAATAAAATCACCTAATACATCATTAGGGAGAGGATGATTTATTGATGTCAGTGATGCAACAGGAACATTTTGGTGCCACCAGCCAGAGAGGAGAGCCAGACTGCTGCTGCCTCTGGACAGATGTGTCAGAAGTGCCCTTTGCTTTCCCAGCACATCTGCCCAGGAGAGAACCACCATGCTATAAGCCAGCTTATCTCACTCCCTCTCAAGGCTTTGTCTTAAAAACAAGTATTAATCACATGAGAGGTTTGCATACTTGTGTTGGAAAAAGTGCATAATTCAGGACTTTCTAAAGCAGGCAATGTATCTGTTTCAAACTACAAAGCATTTGAAAGATCGGTGGTCAGGGATTTTTGAAATGATTTATTGTGTCTAAATGTGACCATTTAGATACTTCTAAAAAATAATCAACAGATTATTTTTCCCTGTCACAGGAAGATTTGTTTTTACCCATGGCCAAAACCTGAAGTCATTATTAATTTTATTACTTAGTGAAAATTCTTTTTAAAGACTTAAGCATTTGGCTTAAGGCTCAGTATTTCAAAGGAGAATGTATTTAGGATGGAAAACAGAAGGAAGACACTTGTAAACATCCGGATGTCTCTTTAAATTAATTCAAAAAACACATTAGATCTTCTGCAATGCAAGCAGAGAAAGTTAATTCAGACGTAATTCCCACCCTCCTTCCCTGCCAAGAAATGGATCTGTTTACTCCTTGTGGAGATAACTTTATTTATGCTCTCCCAAGACAGCCTTAGCCTCTCCCCCTCACAGCACCTTCATCAGGTGTGAGCCCTGCTAGCCTGCTTTACAGACCCGTGTGATGCTGATCACCTTGGCACCCAAAAGCATCTCCAGTCGCCTCCAGGTAGAAACAACTCCAGGACAGGGGCTCTCAAGTGTGCTGTCAGTGAACAAATGATGTGGTCACTGAGGAAGCCTAAAGTGAAAATAAACTGTGCACAGATTTCAGACTGGCCCAAGAGCCCCTAAAGAGAGATTGGAGGAGCACAGTGCAAACCTATTAGCCAGCATTGCTGATGTGTACTGGGCACACATAGTCTCTGTTAAATCAGTTAGAGAAGTTGTATCTGTATAAGTACAAGGTACCAGCAGATTCTGCAGGCATGTTTTCAAGTCTAATTAGATACTTCTGAAATATGGAAGTGTAATACCTGTAATAGATTACACTTTCATCAGTCAACTAGATTTGATAACTCCTCAGGACAGGAATTATCTTTGGTTGTGGTGCACATATGGATGACAATTAAAATTTAATAATGTGTGGTAGGAGATCTGGAAATGACTGTAATTTGCTTTGTTTTTCTGAAGCCTTAAAACTTCTACAAACTAAGACTACAATAGCTCTACGTTTGTAAAATGGTGAGCTATCAGATCTGAGAGATTAGTTTTCAGTGTTAGTTTCCTCATGTAAATTACACCACCTTCCATCCTAAGACACATTTTCCCTCTCCATCCATATATCAAAGCATAAAAGAGACATTTTCCTCTAAATTCTCAAAATTGAATTAATGAACAGGAATGGTGTAGGAAGGAGTGACCTAAGTTTCACTTAGTCCAGTTTTTTGATAGCAAAACCAGAGAATTGTTTTCTTGAGCATCCAAACCAGCATGAGGATGAAGCACCTTCACTTGGTACAGTTTTGATATTTTGAATTCACGCCATCCAACATGATCTATTGTCTGATAGCTCAGAATGCTGTTTTATTATTCCACGGTGTATTCCCCCTATTCCAAACATCATTACCTGAAATGACACTCTTGGCTGTTCAACCAGAGATAAATGTGTATAAAAACTAATTTAACCTGAACTGCAGGGTGAATCTGAGCAGATCTCAAACGCTGGTGCACAGATATGAGGCAGATCCATCATTCAAATAAAATGTGTATTTGTTAGGTAACCTCCTACTCAGGACCTTGTAAAAGTCATCAGCTGTGTTCAGATGAGAATTTTTTCCTCTCTCATATTCACCAAACAGTTGTTATGCATATGGACAGTTGATTTGCCCAGAATTTATTAACTTGGACAACACTCGCATATTTCAGGTATTCCAAAATAAGTCTTTTCTATGTGATTTGGGAAAAACTGGTAGCAGAGATTAATGATCTTCAATATGCAATTGCCATATTTAATATACACCACACATGGAACATTTGGTGTCCTTTTACTAC
>VZUA01009396.1:8616-19948 GCA_013401035.1 Horornis vulcanius | reverse complement strand
CCCCAGCTCCCCCAAGTCCTGTGAGGAAGGACTGAGGGAGGGACCTGCTCTGCTCTGAGAAAGTGGGAATGAAATTTTTACTGCCCCAAGCAGCCTTTAGCACTGGAGCTGCTGCTGTAGAAAATTCGAGAACAAACAAACAAGGAAAACAATGGATAACAGTGAAGGGCACATTTTGGGAGAGCTGCTTCCACAGGGTTGGATTGCTGGTGCCTGTCACATCCTCATCCAAGGAATTTAGGGGAGCTATTAGAGCTCGCTGCAGGGTGCAACCCAGGGAAAAAACCTGCATTATTGGTGTGCAAAACCAAAGCACTCTCAGATATCCCTTGGCAAAACTGTCCAGTCGAAGAAAGTTCTTTTAATCAGGAGTTGTGAGGTGTTGGTTGCATACCCAAAATCACAATTAACCCCTCGGGTGACCTAAGGTCATGCAGGGATCTCAGCAGGGAAATTCTCTGTCTTTGGGACAGTTTATCCAAGGGAGAGTCTCTATATAAGTTTATTTTTTCCCTATTTTCTCCAAGTGGCCCTAATACCCCACTGCCACCTTCAGGGTCCCTTTGGCAGTCAGGGAATTGTTTTGTCCTGGAAGAGATTTCTGAGGGGAACAAAGCTTTAATGAGCACAGTGAAGCTTTGGTGAGACAAACATTGATTTACTGCTTAGAAAATTTAAATATATTCCTGCAGGCTGGGGGTTTTTTTATTATTATTTAGAGGAGTATTTATAGCATACATTTGATTATTCCAACCCAGCTCAATTTTAAGGTCTTTATAATGTAGGGGATGAGGGGTATTTTTTAAATTTTTACTCTGCATATTGAGTCCTCAAGCCCATAATTTGTCAAATACTACATTAGAGTAGTAGAATATATTGATATATTAGCACTTCACATATTTAATTTAGCTTAAGAAATATTTCTGCGAGCAAAAGAAGCCGATAAAGCAGCCTTTGAGTTGCATTTGTTGTTCCATGAATTCCAATTCTACAAAATCCAGCAAGGTAAAACCCAGGCTCCTGGAAACTGATGGGAAAATTTCCTTTGAATTTTGCACCCTAACAATACAGAAGCTTCACCTATTTGAAATGCAAAAAATGCAAATTTTTTAAGCATTCAGTAGTGACAGAAATTCAAAATTTTAAGCATTCAGCAGATTCTTTCTTTTCTGAGCATCCTCTTCTCTGTTTTTGAAAACTGCTCAGTGCTAGATGTAAGTTTACCTTGCACAGAGACACGTGCAGGTGGTGAATTAGACTTTGAAGGTGTTTGAGGTGAAATTTGGAGCTGGAGTAGAACCTCCAAGTCTGGAAGTGGTCTGGGACCTTCAGGGCTCACTGAAAATCCCNGTGCTAGTTGTAAGTTTACCTTGCACAGAGACACATGCAGGTGATGAATTAGACTTTGAAGGTGTTTGAGGTGAAATTTGGAGCTGGAGTAGAACCTCCAAGTCTGGAAGTGGTCTGGGACCTTCAGGGCTCACTGAAAATCCCTGGGGATTCCTGAAGAGCAGGAAAAAACCCAGTGGAGTGGTTTTAATTCCTAATATAAGAAACAGAGAGGAAAAAAAGCTCCTCTGAAGGGAGGGAACTGCAGTGTTTTGGGGGAAAAATGACAGTTTTGATGTGTGACCTCCTCTGGTGGTGCAAAGGGTTTGTTCCACAGGCAGGAGTTGTGGTTTCCCAGCATAACCTGAACCCACTCTGGGAGGATTTTTGGTATCAGGTATTTATACAAGGCTCAGGCTGTTTTCAATAAAAGGAAGAATTTAAGATCAAATTTTCCTCATATAGCTTTTATAATTCTGTTTTCTTCTGTTTTGAGCTGTTCTTTGTAGATCCTTGGTTAGAAGTGCAGTTTATAGATAAGTCTTCTTCAGGTGGCTTGAGAAGAATCCCTGAGAATTATTAAAGAAATTAGATTAAATAACATTTCACCCCATGTTGTATAACCCAAGTTTATCTTCCTCTTCACTTCTGAATGAAATCTTTGAATAATGATCCAACCCAGAAGATTTCCCCTTTGCAAATCATTCAGATATCAGGGCTGGATGCTCTGCTTGGCATCTCCAGTGTTCCTTAGGCTTCAAGGATGGTGGAGGAGAAACTAAAGACAGTAAGAGGAGTTAATAAAAAAGCCACTGGAGAAGGGTTTTTGTCACTGGGATATCAAAACTGAGCAGATCTGTAATAAAAATTGGATATTTTGAAGTGATATACATGGTGAGAGGAGATGGAACCCCACTGCCTTTCCTAAATCTCCTGAAAACCTAAAATCCAAACCCACCCCAGAGCCCTGAGTTCTGGCAAATGTAACACAAACAGAATATTTGAAAAGAAAAGTCCTTAGAACCCTCTTGGTTTGGATTCAGAGCAGTGCAGAAATTAATCAGGGTCACCTCTCCCATCAATGCCTCAGCTGAATGAAGTGTAAATATTTTGAAACCCCTGTGAGTGCGTTCTGGTGGCTCTGGGAGCTGCCAGATCTCTCATCCTGAGAGCACTTGTTGGTAGTGTTTCAGTAAAGTGGAACTCTAATCAACACCCTCATTTTAAAAATTAGTTGACTGCACTTCCTGCATTTATTTAAAAAAAAAAAAAAAAAGAGCATCTTTATTTATCATTTATAGGAAGTGACATGAACAGGCTGCCTAAAAGACCTGGTAAATTCTGGGACATTGAAAATATATGAAATATACATGGAAATATATGAAATTTGAAAAGAGAAAGAAAGGCAATGGTTATTCTTTGTGCTTTTTCCATACCGTACACAGAATGAAAAAGGAAATTTCTTTTATTTCCAAATGCCTGAAGCTTTGTACAGTGAAAGTGTAGGAGAAGGCAGAAGTTTTGCTGCTTTTAAGGCAAGAGGGGCTCTGCAGCAAGGTGGACCAAGGGGATGCTCAGCAGTCAGTGATTTTACTTTCCCAAAGGGTGGGATGATTTTCCACACCCAAGAACATCCCAGAGGAACAACACAAAGCATCCTCCTGCCCTGAACCTCTGCATTTAAGGGAAATGAGTAAGTGAAGAGAAGGGTGCTGCTCCCAAGAGACGTTGGGATTTAATGATACTTTGCCTCTTATCAGTACCTTCTAAAAGGAGATATTTTGATTAAATATCAATGCCTTTCTAAAAATGTTCCCAGCTTGCCAGTTTCCCAAAGTTAAGCTACCAATCTACTGAAGACAATTATTGTTTCCTGTCACTCAGACACAAAATTGTTCCATTTCCCCCCCCCCACCAAAATCATGTTGTCGTAAGGATATAAATGATTTTATATGAATAATATCTCTGGGATAGTCTGTGTACAGCCTGGTATTTCCTTCCATTTGCTCCACAACTAAATTAATGGAAATATTTCGAGGGGTTTGAATCCTCAGGAAATGCTGACAGGGAAGTGAATTCAAAGCCTCTGGATCTCCCTGTCTCCTGTTGAGCCTGAGTGAGGTAACAGGATGAAAACACAGCTGAGGCCAGAATCAAGGAGAGTCAGAGGCTCATGAGACTGAAACTGGAACTCAAGGAGGTTTCAGACCTCTCAGAGCCCTGCTCAGGGTTTGGTTGCTGCCCTTCCCACAGCCACTCCCTCACCCCTGCTCAGAGGGATATTTGATAAAGTTTATTTCTTTCTTTAACCTGTGCACAGTCACAGAGCAGTTTGGGTTGGACAGGACCTTACAGATCATCCAGTGCATGGCAGGGACCCCTTCCACCATCCCAGGCTGCTCCAAACCCACCCAGCCTGGCCTTGGGCACTTCAGGGACCCAGGGGCAGCCACAGCTGCTCTGGGCACCTGTGCCAGGATTTTCTGCCCCCTCCTCTCTGTGAACACCCTCATGCTTCACTCAGGGAAGCACAACTGCACCTTGTGCCTGCTCCTCTTGGACCCACCCCAAGGCAGCCAAGACACCCCCGAATTTTGGGTTAAGGAGTGTAGGAATATTTTACCCATGAAAAGCAGCGAGAGAGAGGAAAAGAAATGCTCCTGTAAGTCCCTGAGGGATCCCCAGCCTGCTTTGCTCCAGGGAAACTTGGTTTTCCACATCGGATGCTGCCACAGGAACATGCAACTGGTGCGGCTCCAGTATGGAGGAAGGTCCTGTCCCATTTTAACTGGGTGGTACTTGGCTGACACCAACCCCTGGTGGAATTAGCATTTCAATTCCTGCAAAGTGATCCCAGCTATAGTGCCGGGCTCCAAAGGCAGCGATGAATAAACAAAACTCCGAGTATTTAGGTCCCTCTTCTCCCGAGTTTCCATTCTCCCAATGAATTTACTGTATTCAGCCCTCTGGAAGTGGCATTAGCAGAAGGTAGCAGAGAGACTGCCTAGCAACTCCACAGAAATCCCAAAGAGAGGTGGAAAGGAAGTGATTTTCATGTAATTATTCACCCCTACAAAAGCTGTTGTCAGGTAGACACTAGAAACATAGCTGTTTTATTCTTCCCCTAACCTACTTTGAATCTTTTGAGAATCACTACCATTAAAGAGAGGGGAAAAAGAGCTTAATTCAGCCATTTTCTGCCTGGCCGTTTAAGTGGTGTTTTCCTGCTCTAATGAAGGCTGTGCTTTCAGAAGCTGTGTTGTTCAGAAAGCCCCGGGTAGTAAACTTGAGACACAAACTCCCTCCTGCATCCAAAAGGCACCATTTCTGTGGCTGCTTCCCCACAATGCACAGCTTATATTTTGTTTGGGTTTAGTTCCCCGTTTAATGGCATTTCCCACTGAGTTGGGAGAGAAATTTTTTTTATTTTTTTTTTCCCAAGAAGGCATTTGGGGACAGGGGGCAGGGGCTAAAGAGTTTATTTATTTTAGGTAACGTGCTTGGTGCCAGGCTGCTTGGATCCAGTGGGGTGGGGGTTTTTTTCCCTTTATTTTCTTCAGCCAGGCACCCCAGCTTTGCCCTCAGCCACAAACTCCTTGGAGCTGAGGCTGCTTGGAGATAACTGAGGGATATTTTTTGTGCTGTTCTTGCCATCTGGAGGAGCCTGGAGGAGCTGAGCTTCACTTGGCCAAGATCACACCAAGCACTTTTACATCAATGGCTGTCACAAGCGCTGCTGCTTCAAGCAGCCCCAGGCACATCTTCAGCAGATAGTCAGATTTATATCCTTATTTTTCTACATTCACACGCCTAGCAGAGGTTCAATAAATGCAGAAAGCATAAAAGACATGGAAAGCTGACTTTTAAAGGGCTGTATTCGTTGGAAAATAAATGTATCAGAAGTAAGTTGTATCAGAGATCGTATTTGTTGGGGCAGCGACATCCAGAGTTGTTTATTGTGAAGAACATCCTAAAAATTCTCAGAGCTTTTCACCTGTGTCTGTAGCTAAAGTAATATTCTGCTTTAAAATTGTATTATAACAGCCTATTTTACTCACTGGGTGTTCCAAGATTCTAGTTCCAAGAGGAAAACTGTATTTTCATACCCAGCAAAAAAGGTTTTCATTGAGACCCTGGGAATTAACCGGTTTAATTTTATGAAATAACTGCTTTTGTCTGATTTTTAAACACAAAATCTCTTTTAAATTAACTCTGTTCAGAAGATTTGTAGTGTTGTTTTTTTTAAAAAAAAACCAAAACATATACCAAGACTATTTTATAGTCAAATAAATTTTCATATTTGACTATTTTTAAGTCAAATATGAAAGACTATACAGGTACAACAACTGCGTTGACAAGGTGGGAAAACGAAGATGATAAAGTTTATTTTTCCCTGTTTGATTCTGCCTGTGAGATCGATAGGAACGAGGAATAATCCATGTGCACTGCCACAGGGAACAGCAGGAGGCAGGCAAGGAATGGATTTATTCCCTTTGAACGTCTGCATCCTCCCAGTGTTTGGGTTGTTTTGCAAATAGAGCAGAACCTTGACCCCTGAATTCTGCATCTTGGCAGCTGCACAGCCCAGACACTCAGCTGATCTCTGTGCTCGCTGCTGTTTAAGAAGAAATTTCACTTGATTGCAAGGGAGTGACTGGAGAGTAAATGCAAACTGTCTGGATTTATTTTTCCTGGTTTTTCTTTTGCACAGGGATTTGGGTTGGTGGCAGTGAGTTGTGTCTTGCACTCTGTGCAGAGCCCGAAGGTGGCTGGGCAGACGTGGTGCCTCAGCCTCCTCTCCACCCATTTCCCCAAACGTTCTGCACTGAAAATACCCAAACTGCATCTCTGCCTGCCTTCATGGGGGGCTGTCACCTGGATATCACCTGAATCCATAACATAACCCATAACATAATCCATAACATAACCTTCTTCAGCTCGAGGAGTGTGGGAAGTGTTAACAAAAGCAGCCAGGTGTCGATGTGGTGCCTCCCTCCCAGTTTGTGCAGCCCCACGCTCCCCCCTGCTGCCACACCAGCCCCAGCAGAGGAGGCTGTGGTGTGGCTGAATGTTCTTTGTAATGAAAAAAGCCAGAAAAAAAAAAAAATCAATTTACTGGAATAGGAGCAGAGCTAAAATGCTCAGTCCTCCACTGCTACCTATTTTAGTATTATTCCTGGAAATACATTTTTATATATACATAAAGATGGGACTTTATGTAGAGGAGTGTAATAAAATGCAATTTAGGGAATGATTCTTTTCATTGCCCATTACAGCAGAATATTCTTAGTTCCCTGGTGTCATCAAAAGTTCATCTTGGGGATAAAATTGTTCTTTATTGGAGAGACCTGGGATCTATGACTGGAAAAATAGAAAATATTAAAGCTTGCTGTGTGGGGAACTTCAGCAAGGTCAGCACACCCTGTTCCTCCATGTGAGTGAACCCTGAATTTTTGGGAAGGTTCCCAGCATGAGCACCTCATGCTTTCTGTGGGGTGAAAACAGAAATTCCCCCTGGTTTTCAATCCCAGCCAGGTGTTCCAGCTGGGCACTGAAAGCAGCTTCAATGATTCACTGATGGAAAAGAACTTCCCAGGATATTGGAGGTGAAAGCACAGGGTGAAATTGGGGCTTTGGCTTCTTCCCAGAGTTATCAGAAACTGCATTTTTTAAATTCTGGTGGTTTGGTTGGTTGGTTGGTTTTTTGGGTTTTTTTGTGGTTGTTGTTTTGGGTTTTTTTATCATTTATTTTGGTGGTTTCCTATAGTTTAATGTCAGAAATCATTCTGAGCTCTTCCAGCAGTGCTTGGAGCTGCCGATGGCAGCACTCCCTGAGCCTCTCCCACCTCATTCCAGAGGAGAGGAGGGAAGCCTTTGTTAGGGAGAGGTCTGGCAGCTACTTTTGAAATGCTTTGATTCTCCAAAAGCTTCTATTAGTGCTCCTAATTAAACCTGTTGCTAATTGCCCCATGTCTGATGAGGCTGTTCTTTAAGTGCAGGTGTTACCTCAAGGTCAAGACCTCATATTTTGAAGGTTTCCTACAGTTCTGTCACACCTAAACCTATCTGGCAACAGGCTCTTTTATTCAGGCATTTGTGATAAAATTCTGCAGTTATTCCATGCCCTAACCTTGAAATTTCATTTATCTCCTGACAGCCACGGCTTTATTTTTAAAATTCCCATTTGAAACCGAAGGCAGACTGCTTTTTAAAATACAAACAGTGCTGAGATTCATCAAAAAGTAATGAATAATTTAAATGAAAAGAAAACCTGGAGTGATTGCTCCTTTTCTGATAACAAAATGGGAAATAAATGACTGTCAACATTTGGAGCATCGTGTTTTAAAGAGCAAGCACAGGTTTTTAACTGGTCTGTGAGCTCTCCCACATTCTCTGGCAGTGCTTCATGATGGGATTGTCATTAACACTCTGGAATTCAGGATGCTTTGGGCTTTAGTGTTCAACCTCGCTGTTTAGAGTGAGAAAAAGAACGTGGGTATTTATGACGCTGCACCCCTGGGAGGCAGATTTCAGCCAGTCCCTGGGCTTCAGTGTGAAATTAATGCCTTTGATTTTGACAGGAACTCTCAAGGAAGCAAACAGAACTGTGTGGGCTGTAGGAAAGGCCAGGGACAGAGAGAAAAGCAATATATTCATTTGATTTACTGGGAGAATCCTCCTGGTGCTCCGTTGTTGCTCCTGTTTACACCCTCGGGTGTGGCAGCACCTTCAGCTCAGCCATCACCCTGGAAGCCCAGACTGCCACCTGAGCAGTGTCACAGGGATCTGGTGCCACTGAGAAACCTGTGCAATGGAATTTGGGATGCTGCCAAAAGAGGACAGGGGACGCGTGGGTGAAGCAGAGAGAAGCTGCACATCAGCCCCTGGGCTGTAAAATGAACCTCCTCAGGTGACAACAGAATAGATTTTCTGTTTTAAAAAAGCCCTGTCTATCTTTTGGGAGGGTCAGACTGAAAATAGCTTCCTGATTGTCCCACGTTGCCCAGACATGGAACAATTTTACACCAATTTTTTTTTTTTTTTTTTACACAACTACCAAAAAATGTTTGAGTTATTCAGCAGTTTGTCATGGAGGAAGTGCCTGTCCAAGCCTTCCTGCATCCACAGAAAGATTTCATAACAGCTGCACTGTAGCTTGCTCCAAATATATCCAGAGAAAGTAAAGGGAAGGTACAAAGTTAGAGAAAGCCCTGGAATCTGAGATATTCCTTCAGGTGAGCACCACTGGTTTTTATTCCATGCATGATGGGAATAATCAGCATCAACACATCCCAGGTTGTCCCCGAGGTCTCTGCTCTGTTTAGGCACTGAGCTCATCTCAGGACAGTTATGCAATATTTTGTTTTATCCCTCTCACTCCTTGCTTGGCCCTGTGAATTCACTGCATAAGGCTTGATCCTCACAAAGAAATGGCTCAGCCTTGCAGAGGGGTTTGTTTCTGCTCTGGCCACGTGCTTCAGACACCTCATTTATTTTATTTTCAGTGTGTGGCATGACCCCATCCTACTGACAGAAAAACAATTTATATTGAGACTAAAATGAGGGGCTCTGTCACTCTTCTGGCGATTTTCAGTTTGAAGTTGGTTTGTTAAACCGTGGGGTTTCTTTAGTTGTTCAAGAAATGACTTTAATTCACTTGGTCTGCAGCAGTGAGTGCTCAGTGAGTTTCTCTGGACACCCACGAGGGGGTAGCCAAGCCATGGAACATGAGAAAAGGTTGCTTGAAGTGATTTATGGACATAACATCCCACAGAAACTTTATGGCAGGGACATGAAAAGATCCTAATTCTCCAGAGCAGGGCTCTGTTGTCTGCACTACAGCACATCCCCCTTCTTTCTTCTTTATCCTGCTCTCATTGCAGGAGCTACAAAAGAGGCAAGGGATCCTCCAGACAGCAGCATCCTGTGTTTGGGCAGCTCAATTCATCTCCCTGGGCAGAGAAAACCCTCCTGGAAATGGAGATTGTGTCCCAGAGCTGCCACGAGGAGGCCAAACTGGGGTTACCCAGACAGGCTCAAAATGGAGACGTTGCCAGGCTTGGGAGCTGGATGTTGCAAAGCAGCATTTCCCATTTTTAGCAGAAAGTGCTCCTCTTTGTTGTCTAGGTTCCGTCCTTTGAAAGGATTTTTCAAATTTTGCAATTTTTCAAATATTAGGGTTAGTTATCAACATTTTTGTGCTTTAATTTTAATCTTGTTTTGGCGTGGAAACTTTTTATGTGAGATGAAAACAGCTAAAAATGTCTGGTTCCATCCTTTGAGATAGGAGCTGACAGGTTTCTATCAGTTTATCTATAGAACAGTCCCAATCCCAAGTTTGTGAGTGCTAAATTGAATTAATTATCCCTGACCTGAGGGTTTTCATGGTCCAGAGTTCATGAAGGACCTACAGGGTGATCTCTGGTGCAAGTCCTTTCCTCTGGACTTTACTCATGGCAGAAAAGTATTGAGCTGTGTCACCTTTCAGACAAATGTCCTCTTCTGTCCCAGCTGCTGCCCCAGCTTTGCCTCTGTGTCCCTGCCCTTCAGAATGTTCTGAAACTTCTGGTTTAAGCCAGACTCAGCACCCTCAGAAATATCCCACAACTCTCAGAAATATCCCACAATGGTTTTGTGGCTGTGAGCTGGGNTGTTTCCTTGCTGAAGATGTTTCTCATCGAGTGTTTGGTATTTTTTAGCTGAATCCCTGTGGGATGTCACAGCCTTTGTTTCCTTTGAAGGAAAGAGCATCACTTGTGGCCAGAGTTTGATCTGCTCTTCTGTCTGGGNTAGAACAGTCCCAATCCCAAGTTTGTGAGTGCTAAATTGAATTAATTATCCCTGACCTGAGGGTTTTCATGGTCCAGAGTTCATGAAGGACCTACAGGGTGATCTCTGGTGCAAGTCCTTTCCTCTGGACTTTACTCATGGCAGAAAAGTATTGAGCTGTGTCACCTTTCAGACAAATGTCCTCTTCTGTCCCAGCTGCTGCCCCAGCTTTGCCTCTGTGTCCCTGCCCTTCAGAATGTTCTGAAACTTCTGGTTTAAGCCAGACTCAGCACCCTCAGAAATATCCCACAACTCTCAGAAATATCCCACAATGGTTTTGTGGCTGTGAGCTGGGTGGGTGTCCCCTGGGTGTCCCCTGGGTGTCCCCTGGGTGTCCCCTGGGTGTCACCTGGATTTGGGAGTGGTGTCTACAAGAGCCCACCTGTGCCCATGCCAAGCTGGAATGAGAACAACTTTCCCTGAGTGACCAAGCTGAGGTGATGTAGATTAATAAACAATTTGAGACCTCAGCAAACTCTCCAGCTATGAACTGAGCACTGCAGGCTGAGGCTGAGTGTCAGCTGGTCCCTGGCTGGTGGGGCCAGGAGATGGAGAACTGGTCTGAAATGTCACCTTCAGGGCTTCCAAGTGTCTGGCAATATCCACCAGGGTTAGTCCAGCTCTGGTGTTTTTTTTTAAACACAAAAAATCTACCTGTGGTTTCCAAATTTATGTTCCTGTTTGCCACTTGCTGATCATTTCTTGCCATTTTAGAAACCTGAACAAATTAAATGTCCCTGGTCCTCTTTCTAAATTCATGTTCCTGTTTGCCACTTGCTGATCAATTTTTGTCATTTTAGAAACCTGAACAAATTAAACGTCCCTGGTCCTCTGAGTAGACCCTAAAGAAGTGATAGGGGCTGTATTATTCCATTCAGCAAATAAATTTGCTTCTCCATTCCTATTTAATCATCAGCCCGAAGTTCTGAGGGAATTTCTCCACTGATGTCATAGAGTGCAACAAAACACTCCCCAGTCTGATCCCAGTTTTACAGAATATGTGAATGTTTCCTTGCTGAAGATGTTTCTCATCGAGTGTTTGGTATTATTTAGCTGAATCCCTGTGGGATGTCACAGCCTTTGTTTCCTTTGAAGGAAAGAGCATCACTTGTGGCCAGAGTTTGATCTGCTCTTCTGTCTGGGCACAGGATGGCATTCCAGAGGGATGTGCTCC
>VZUA01009394.1:39673-53735 GCA_013401035.1 Horornis vulcanius | reverse complement strand
CAGGACCCTTTCCATGCTGTGATAAACAAGAAGTCTGTGTCTCTGCTCATTGCTACCCTCTAACAAGAGGGTGCTGCAACACCTCAGTGCTGTTACCCAGAGACAACCCAGAGCTGAACCTCCCTCACAAGTGAGAGGGAGCAGGACACAGGCTGTGTCTCAAAGATGAACTGCAGTTTCCTCTGGGGTGGAATACAAAAGCCTTTCAGCACAATACATACTGCTGGAATGGGAAGCACAGCACAGTGGACCAACTGAAATCTTCCAGTTTAGCTGGAAGAAGGCAATGTTTTTCTGTTGGAATCTGACCCAGCAGCCCAGAGTCTTCAGAAAATGCTATGGAATAAGTAAGGAACACATAAGGAGAGGAACAGCAGTTTGATCATGTATGATCCATCTCCAGCAGCACAACAACCCTTAGCAGACCCAGACTACCTGTTCCATTTTTTCTAGGAAGGAGGCACACATTTTCCTGACCACCAGTAATAAGATGAGAAATAAATAATTTTTCCAACTAATCTGTTGTTAAGACACTGAATGCAATGGGTAAACAGTTACAGTGAACAGATAGATATCCCCTAGGTCAAATAAATGACAGGCCTGAATGATCAACCTGACCAGATGCTGCAAAAAAATTAATTTGTACTGCAGAATTCCCTAACATAGTGAAAACAAAAAAATAAAAGTCAGTGTGATACTGACCAAACTGGAACAGTTGCCCAGAGGATCTGTGAAGTATCCATCTTTGGAGAAACTGAAAACTCAATTATACAAGGACCTGAGACACCTGATCTTACTTTAAAATGGGCCCAGTTTTGAAGGAGACCCTTTTTTGAGTGGGAGGTTTAACTAGATGATTTCCACAGGACCCTTCCAACCTGAACTAACATACAGATATAAGAGAGCAAAATCATATTTTATGTTAACATGCTGAATGTTTACTTTTTTCCTCTTCCTACAAAAGAGGCTAAGTGTCTACATATCTATATACATACATATAAGTATTACTGCAGATAGGCATGTACACCTAACTCTACCCAAAACTTTTGTGCCAGATCTGAATTGGGATTCCTGTCCTGTACATTGTTCAACAAAAGCTTTATTTTAGAAGTCAAATAAATGCATAGAGTCTACTAGTTACCCTTCAATCAAAATTCAGATAAACATGAACTGGAAATAGGAATCCACTTGTAGCTCCATTCTTCTGGAAAGAATCACATAGAAGGTGATCTTCTGAGAAGGGACACAATCCTCTTACTCATTTTGAGCATCAGCTTCCACTGCAGATATGTTCATTCAGAATCAGTAGGGCTGAGTTGCTCTGAAGTTTGCCCAGCCCGGAGACAGAAGGACTTTCAGGAGAAGTTAATGCAAGACTCAGCAAGAGACAGCAGTTCAAACTAAGTGTTTGGGGATAATCTGCTTGAGTCTAATGATCACAAAAGATGTCACCACCCAACATTATCACAGGCTCAGATGTAATCTGACTGCAGCCAAAATAAGCTGCCCACAGACAGCAAAGTTTGAGCTGATATTTTGTGCAGGCAGTGAAAATCCTCCAACGAAAAAACACTGAGGGAGTAGCAAAGCTGTCAAACACCGAGCATTTCTACTCATAATCAAGCTGCAGAAGAACCTTCAGCCTCCCACTGCTGTGAGTTATGTCCTTGGGTCAGTCACAATTATTCCCAATGCAACCTTGATGGGCATCTTTTCTCTGCCAACTGCTCAAGCAGTCTTGGGAGGCTAGAAAAGAGGCACAGTCCATACAAATATCTGACATTAAGTCCTTCAGCTGGCTGAAAAGATATATCAGACCTCACAGAAAAGCAGAGATTTCACCAGACTGAATTTCCCCTTGATCTCTCATCAGTGCTTCAGAAAATCTTTTATTTATATAAATGCACACATAAACCTTTCTCCAGTGGTAATTACCACTGTGCTTGGATTTCCACAACAATCACAGATCAAATAAATGGGCATTAAAACTCATCAAATGTGCAGTGGTAAGAAAAAAAGTGATCTCCAAGACTTATTGCGCTCCTCTGCACTCCTAAGCTCCACTGGCTTTTTAATTTGATGCCATATCAAAAGAAAGTTTGTGATTAATTTGGTGTTGGCTGTCAACAGATAACTCATTTGGAGCCTGACAGTTTCTAAAACACTTCTTCACCACTGACCATGCGTTGGAATAAGAAAATTCCATCTAGGAATGGTGTAATGAATCAGAGCATCACACATGAAATGTACAATAACGTTATTTCAGTTCCCAGAGGGACAGCAGGAAAGTTTACCTGGAATCTCATCAGTGCCCCCATTGGTGTGTTTGAACCGGTCTCCTTCCACGTGGACATTTGGGCACAGGACATCTGAAAAGCAAAAAAACAGTACACAATTATCCCAAGGAAACACATCATTTTGGAAGCTGCAGAACTAACAAAGGCTGATCTGGGTTTTGTCCAGGCTCTGCACATCCTAAATACCCTATCTCTGGTTTTGAGCCACCTTTTTCTGTCTGACCAGACAGGAAGAGGATAAATGAACTGAGCCTTTCCATCAGCTGGGACAACACTCTGGGTTTGTGTCTTTCTCCTGTCTGTAAATCTGCATGAAAGTCACAAAAAATCCCTTAAGAAAATACAGAATGTACTTCCACTCTAAGCTTGGCTGGAAGGGAAGTTCTGAAAGGCCAGCTGACATTGGGGTGCTGCCCAAACTTTTCAGAAAGGACAGCTCCTGCTGTGGAAAGCCTCCCTGAGTTTGTTCAAGCAGAAGTTGGACTTAAATGACTGAAACTTTCAAGAGTATTCACCCCTACACACAGGTTTTAAAAAGTCATGAAAACACCCAGCCTTTGTCAGCCATTTCTCATGCTCCCAATTAGTGTCAACACAATTGCAGAAAAATGCTTTTCCACAGAGAACTGTCTGTGTATCCACCCCTTTCCTGACAAACCTTTGAAATAACTTTATTTATGCTTTCTTTTCCCTGATCAATAGGTTATTGCACGCTTGTAAACAATGGGGACAGGTAGCTCGAGATCAGTTTAATGAAAAGAACTGATAGAGATATATGTTCAATATTATAATTATCGCAATAACAAAAATAACAGTAACAATAGTAACAATAACAATAATAAATATATATCATTATATGTATCAAATTGGAATTATTAGAACAGGTCCAGAGGGGGGCCATAAAGATGATCTGAGGCCTGGAGCACCTCTCCTGTGAAAACAGGCTAAGAGACCTGGGGTTGTTCAGCCTAGAGAAGGGAAAGCTCCAGGAAGACCTTATAGCAATTCCACTACTTAAAAGAGGCTTTCAAAAAGTGTGAAAGGGACCTTTCACGTGGGCAGGTAGTGATAGAGACAATCTTTTATTACCTCTTAAAGAACTCTAGCCTCACTTTCGCCTTTACTTTACAAATGTCCTATGCTCCTTTTGGCTCCTCCCTGCCTGCCTGTGTCTAAGGAATGAGCATAAATTGCTGGCAAGGGAAAGGAATTAATTGCAATTCTCCCTTTCCAGTGACTTTCCAGCCACAAAATAATTCACAGAGGCTCAAATGAGGCTGGTACTTTCCCATCCCAGTTACTAGCACAGCCCTGTATGTCAAAGGAGCAGAGTGCTGGGCTGACAGCACATCCATCAGTCTCAAGGAGACACCAGGTCTCATTGGCACACCCAGGGCTGCACTGTTGGGAAGGCAAGACAGGAGCTGCCCTCCTTCTGTTGGAGCCTTTCTATGAAACCNATTTGGAGCCTGACAGTTTCTAAAACACTTCTTCACCACTGACCATGCGTTGGAATAAGAAAATTCCATCTAGGAATGGTGTAATGAATCAGAGCATCACACATGAAATGTACAATAACGTTATTTCAGTTCCCAGAGGGACAGCAGGAAAGTTTACCTGGAATCTCATCAGTGCCCCCATTGGTGTGTTTGAACCGGTCTCCTTCCACGTGGACATTTGGGCACAGGACATCTGAAAAGCAAAAAAACAGTACACAATTATCCCAAGGAAACACATCATTTTGGAAGCTGCAGAACTAACAAAGGCTGATCTGGGTTTTGTCCAGGCTCTGCACATCCTAAATACCCTATCTCTGGTTTTGAGCCACCTTTTTCTGTCTGACCAGACAGGAAGAGGATAAATGAACTGAGCCTTTCCATCAGCTGGGACAACACTCTGGGTTTGTGTCTTTCTCCTGTCTGTAAATCTGCATGAAAGTCACAAAAAATCCCTTAAGAAAATACAGAATGTACTTCCACTCTAAGCTTGGCTGGAAGGGAAGTTCTGAAAGGCCAGCTGACATTGGGGTGCTGCCCAAACTTTTCAGAAAGGACAGCTCCTGCTGTGGAAAACCTCCCTGAGTTTGTTCAAGCAGAAGTTGGACTTAAATGACTGAAACTTTCAAGAGTATTCACCCCTACACACAGGTTTTAAAAAGTCATGAAAACACCCAGCCTTTGTCAGCCATTTCTCATGCTCCCAATTAGTGTCAACACAATTGCAGAAAAATGCTTTTCCACAGAGAACTGTCTGTGTATCCACCCCTTTCCTGACAAACCTTTGAAATAACTTTATTTATGCTTTCTTTTCCCTGATCAATAGGTTATTGCACGCTTGTAAACAATGGGGACAGGTAGCTCGAGATCAGTTTAATGAAAAGAACTGATAGAGATATATGTTCAATATTATAATTATAGCAATAACAAAAATAACAGTAACAGTAGTAACAATAACAGTAATAAATATATATCATTATATGTATCAAATTGGAATTATTAGAACAGGTCCAGAGGGGGGCCATAAAGATGATCTGAGGCCTGGAGCACCTCTCCTGTGAAAACAGGCTAAGAGACCTGGGGTTGTTCAGCCTAGAGAAGGGAAAGCTCCAGGAAGACCTTATAGCACCTTCCACTACTTAAAAGAGGCTTTCAAAAAGTGTGAAAGGGACCTTTCACGTGGGCAGGTAGTGATAGAGACAATCTTTTATTACCTCTTAAAGAACTCTAGCCTCACTTTCGCCTTTACTTTACAAATGTCCTATGCTCCTTTTGGCTCCTCCCTGCCTGCCTGTGTCTAAGGAATGAGCATAAATTGCTGGCAAGGGAAAGGAATTAATTGCAATTCTCCCTTTCCAGTGACTTTCCAGCCACAAAATAATTCACAGAGGCTCAAATGAGGCTGGTACTTTCCCATCCCAGTTACTAGCACAGCCCTGTATGTCAAAGGAGCAGAGTGCTGGGCTGACAGCACATCCATCAGTCTCAAGGAGACACCAGGTCTCATTGGCACACCCAGGGCTGCACTGTTGGGAAGGCAAGACAGGAGCAGCCCTCCTTCTGTTGGAGCCTTTCTATGAAACCCCTGACACAGGTGAACATTTTAGTGTCAAAGAGCATTTATGCCCATTATTTCTGCTACTGTCAGGCAAAACTCTGAGCAAACACTCATGATGCTCAGAGGATTTGCAGCAATGAGCACCCACTGAAAATGGCAGACAGTAACAAAATCTGCACTGCAGCTAAGGCCCTGCTAATTTGTAAATCTTTTCAGATTTACAGAAGAGAATGTAGAGCTGACTAACCTGAGCTTTCCTTGTTACATCCTCTGCTTGTAGTTGCCTTTAAACATGTATTGTTTAAAACGTCTTTCTTGTCTGCAACTTTATATAATATTTTGTCAATCACTTGTTTTAACCAAAATTTTTAGCAGCAAAGATTTTGCATTTATATCCATTGGGTTCATGGAAATTTTTAATAGCACCAGAAGTGCTAAGTATCCCTTTACAGTTGCACCAGGAATGATGACTTTCTACTGACACCTGCTACATGAGATCAGTCAGCTTTTAATCCATTGTAGAGTGATACTTTTTAATGCAAATGCAATTCAATACATTGTAACAATGCCTAAGAAAAAATGTACTTTATAAAGAACAAATGTACTTCATCAAGGTAGTTACCATATCAACCAAGCTGTAACTCCACGGAAGAAAATTAGTTTTGCTAGAGATGACCTCTTTCTCATAAAATTAAAATTCTTGAATAGGAATACATAATAATTCCTATTCGATAAAACTTTATTCACTGGCTTCAACATCAAATATTACTTTTTTGTGAGTGAAATCAGGAAAATTGCTCTATAGCTCTGTAGACCATTTTTCAGTTTCTAATAGCTTTACATTATCATTTCAAAGGCCCATAATTAGAGGGACTAGAAAGCCCTATGTATGTAAATTTGCAGATGACACCAAACTGAGTGATGCTGTTGCAGCACCTGAAGGATGAGGCCATCCAGAGGGACCTGCACAAGCTCGAGAGGTGGCTCATGGAGATCTTCTCAGGTTTAACAAGACCAGGTGCTGATGCTGCACTTGGGTTGGGGCAGCCCCCAGTACCCACCCAGGCTGGGCGATGAAGGGACTGAGAGCAGCCCTGCCCAGAAGGACCTGGGGGTGCAGCTGGGTGAGAGGCTGGACAAGGGATGTGCACTGGCAGCCCAGGAACCCCCTGTGTCCGTGGTTTGTACAAGCTTCTTGTTGAAGGAAGCATTTCTGAAAGTAATTTAACTGCAGATACCCCCCTTTTCTGTAAGCAAATCACACTGAGGTCTGTTTGATGAGGAGGGGCTTAAGCCTTACTTTTAAATATCATTTTTTTAGAACCTTCCCTATGAAAAGAAATCCCAAAGCTCTTAAACGTTTTAAAAGCAAGAGACAGTATGTCCTACAGAGTACGTGTTCTGCAAAGAGATGTGTCAGAAGAACATGTTGGCTTAGGAGAATTCACTAGCACTAAAATTACATTAAATAACCTATTGTCATTAAAATGTAACAATAGGGCTGCAAGTTTGGAAAGATGAGTGATCTGGTTGTTTGAGTCTCTTTGCCTCCAAGCCGTTTCAAAAGAAATTCAAGGAAACAAAAGGACAGAAAACAAAGGGGAAAACAAAAGAGAATGAGAAAGGAATGGAGAGAAAAGCAGGTGGGTGAAGGAGGGAGGGAGGAAGGCAGGCAGGAAGGGAAGGAAGGAAGGAAGGAAGGGAAGGAAGGAAGTCCTAAAGAGGAGAAGAGAGGGGAGGGAAATGGCAGTATTGTGTCTGTTATAGCAATTCCTGGCCAGGAATGGTGTGATTCTGCTGCCCCTTAAGGCTTTCTATCTAGAAACCTTCCCTGTAAAGTGACAAACACAAATCCCCATTGCCAGCTTTCCATCCTTGTGTCCATAGGACTCTGCTGAAACAGTTTCTTAATTTTCATTTTAATTCATTCAAGGATAAGCAAGCCCTCAGCTGCCAAGGGCTCCTCTGGGGACTTGTGTATAATGAATGCTGAACATGTGTAGCTGTCAAGTTCCACAAGAATAAAGTAGAGAGGTGAGAATAGAAACACAAGAAGGTTAAAGCAAGCATTATTTATTACCATGTTTCTTTTTTTATTTCTTTCCAGACTGAGAATTTCAGGATTCCAGAATCTCAGCAGCACCCAGTGCATTGGCAGAGATTAAGACACTCTGAATCTCCATGATTATTCCTTTCCCACAAGGGAAATTCTCTAGTTTTTCTCAAAAGGTGTGATACTCCCTACCCAAATATTTGAGTTGTCTCATGCCCTGACATTTAAGTTTAGTCCCTTGAAATCCTATCCATGAATAAGGCAATTCAGGGCAAATGCAGGCTTCCCTAAAAGTTATCTCCCAAAACTTTAGACCAGACAGCCTGGTAAGAAAGAGGAATTTGGGTTAAGGGGTGGATGGGTTTCATATTCTTGTGTAGATAGTATTGCAAACTTCTTCTACATTGAAATAATTTTCCCACTGAAGATTGTACTTAAAGGGGAAGATGCCTGGTGAGAAATTTTTTTCTTAAAGTCAAGGATATTTCATGAAAGTAGTTTCTCAGAGGAGCTTTCTCAGAGCCCATTAGCTCTGTTCTTTAATTACGCAGGCGGTTCTCTGTGCAGCAGTTCCTCCAGCACATTTAATTCCCTGCAGTCAGTTGATGACTCCTATATATAGTATTACTTTTATTTGTTCTTTTCTTTTATAAAACATTGCACATAGAACATTTTAAAACCTCCAAATTTAAGGGTTTTTTTCCCCCGCTCTTTTAAAAATGCTTCTTTTGGAAGAATACCTCCACTCTCTGCCCATATTAACTGAATATTTTTTGGCAAATGTTTGTTGTCAGAAATTCTTTCCCTGCAAATGAACAAATCCATCAAGTGCCACCCACCATGGAAACAAATTTATAAGGAAAAATGTGGCATTTTTTTCAGCTACAGTGGCAGGCAGCCCTGACAGTGTAATGATACTGCAATAGTGTCTGTACTAACATTATAATTTGCAGCACAGTGTAGGTACAACAGAGCATCACAGCAATTACAGGATTACACCTTGGAGTTTAATGCCTTGTGCAACTCTCCTTTCCTTTCTGAAATCACACTGAATCTTCCCACCATGGAGTCTGAAGTCCACCAGTGCCAGGAAAATCACCTGTTTGTGGCTGCTGAAGCCAAGGTCAGTTCTGTCTTTTTTTCATTCAAATAATGCCTACATTGATGCTGGATGAGGTTTCCATATTTGCTCTCTCTCACTACAGTGATAGAATCAGAGCATCATGGAGTGCTTTGGGCTGGAAGGGACCTTAAACATCCTCAGTTTCAAATCCCTCTGCCATGGGGAAGTTTCTCAAGGCCCCATCCAAACTGGCCCTGAACACTTCAAGGATCCAGCATCCACAGCTTCTCTAGCCAGCATGTTCCAGTACCTCACCACCCTCACAGTGAAGAATTTCTTCTTGATATCTAATATAAACCTGCCCTCTTCCAATTTAAAACAATTACCCTTTTCCTATCACTACAAATCCTTGCCAAAAACCCCTCTCCACTCTCTTGTAGAGATCAAAAGTGCTCATGATGAAATGAAAAGGGAATAGCAAACCCTCACCACAGTACAGCTTTCAAGTGGAGAAAACACAGCCACAGCCCACCCTACTCCTCCTAAAGCTGTCACATTTTTCCACTAAAGCACTATGCTGAAAATGCACCAGTTCCCAGCTGAATTGCTCCCCAGGCTCCCTGTCTGCTGAGAAAGTCCCAAGTGACTTCAGGGGTACTCTGGGTGTCTGTGTCCACAGGGTTCCCTCCCCTTTTCCAGCACATAGCCAGGGAAAGTGAATCTCTGTGTGACCATCCATTCAGTGCTGGCACTGCTCAGCAGATGGTGTGTTCCACACAGAGAGTAAGCAAAATTACTGCAGGGTATTATACCCCAGAGAGCTCTCATGCAACACACATTTAAGGTCCCAGGCAAGAGGACACTCCTCTTTGAAAGGCTCTTTCTATAGAATGGAGAAATGAGGCTCCTTCAAAGAGCAATTCAGAGCAGAAACCCAATTTAGATGCCCTGGGTTAGCTACCCTCTTCCCATTGTTTCTAGGGGAAATCTAGGAACACACAGCTCCCAAATTAGACATCTATCAAAGGCACCAGAGTTACATCCATCCAATTAAAACAAGCATGGTTGGGTGCATTCCTGGGCATTGAGGCCAAGGCATGTTCAAGCCCATATCTATGCTAGCAAATGGTCTTAGCTTTCAAAACGAGAGTGCTGCTGACCACCAACACCCCCTGGCATGTTGGAAGTACCCACTGGGCCCCAGAAATGTGCCAGTGGAGTGTCAGCTTGCCTGGGGCAAAACATGCCAGACCCCAGGGCAGATGAGTGCATTCCACTGCCCAGGAATGCTTCTGGCCACATTTACAGTTACTAGTTTAGATACAGCCCATAAATATCATCCTTTGCTAAGAGTTCTCTAATACAGATCAAAAGGACCCTCTCGAGCAACAATGCTAATTGATTTTATGGACACAGGCCACCAATCCTTAAATGCATTCAGTGCAAATGGGAAAGTGGGAAGGGGGCTGCATGCACAGCCAAGAAATACTGCATCCTGTTTAAATAGGGACAGCAGGAATGCAGGGAGTTCTGACATTTGCAAAGCACTTGAAGTCCTTTTGAAGGTGAAAAAGTAAATTTAAAAAAAAAAAAAAAAAGTTAAATTCTTCCCCTACACTTTTCTTCTTGTCTTGCCTCACTTACACTGGAGCTTCACATCAGAGAGATATGAAAAATACTGTTTTCCCCACAATGTGGCAGGCTGCACTGTGCATTTATACTATCTTCTCACCCTGGATCCAAGCATCTCTCTTCTCCTTTTGTTACTATCAATTGCCTTTTTTATTTTTCATTTCTTTCTGTCTTGTGCTCTGGATCTTGGTTCCAAAAGAGACAATGCTACTACAGGTACTCCCACCCAACAGCACACAAGAAGAGACAACTACACACCTCCACCAGCACAGGGAATCCTTTATAGCCCATCAGCCCCATCTCTAGGCTGACCCCATAATCCAAGCCTTAGCTCAGCTTCAGATGTGCTTTAAAATCTTCAAGAGAAGTTCCTGAATCTTGGTGAGGACTCATCTTTCCAAAGGACACCTGCACTGCAGGATGCTCAGAGAGCATCTCCCTCTCTAATGCACCCCCACAAATGCAAGAAACTCATAGTATGACTGTCAGCAGAAGTATATTGTCAAGAGGACTGATGCAATTAGCACAGTTTAAGTGAGCAGCATACAGAATTAATTTGCACATGCTCCCACAGGGAATAAGTGGCACTCTGGGAACTATGAAAATAGCATCAGGCCTTGGCACTTGCAAGCTAATTTGCTTGTGTCTGCCCCTAAACAAACACAGAGACTGTGTGCCAAGGAGCTTGTCGGCAAACAGCACAAGGTTTTGAGGAAAGCAATTAGCAGCTGCTCTCCATCCAGGCCAGGAGCTGATTGCTGCTCTGGGTCACGAGTCCACCTTCTTCTCCCATTTTGGGAAAGAGGTGAAGCTTTACCATGCTAAGTGTCCTTGATTTGAGCCAGCTACTGTGTTTCTCTTGAGTGGCCAACCACTGCCTTAGGAGATCAATTGCCATGAGCATGTCTTCACAGTGATGACCTGTAAAATATTCAACAAGATGACAGTACGGAGCTGAGCTGGAGCACATCCTCCAGGAGCCAGCAGCCACAGCAACAAGCCCTTCCCCAATGGCTGCTCTATTGACACACATGGAACATGTCCCTCCTGATGCAGCTGCTGGGCTTTTCAGCACAATTTTAGGTGTTTGCTGCCTGTACCTCCAAGGCTGGAGAGAAGAGGGTGTAGCAAGGCTAAAAAAGTTTCCTGCTTTGCCTTGTGACCCAGATGAATGAACACTTACAGAAAGCATTGTATGTTTTTAATTTTTTAAACTGCTCCTTGATAGATCCTAATCCTTCAGTGTGTCAAGGAATGAGCAAAGATCAAAGGTACTGCTCACCTGGCTGTGGGGAGACAAAGCTGTCAGAACCCAGGACATCCCTCTGGCTGCCCTGGGTGGTCCGAGAGCTTGGCAAGGGGTNTATCCTCTGTCTTCAGGCTGGGCGTGTCCCTGTCCTTCTGTTCCTTCTTCTTGTCCTCCATCTTCTGCTGTGATGGTGGCACTTTTGGGTTGGAGTAGAAGTGAACTGTTTAACATAGCTGCTAGGTATTGGTAATTAATTGTAGATATGGAACATATAATATTTAGTATAAAAGTTAAGACCACCCTGGCAGTGGGCAGTCGGCTCCTGACCCTGCTGCAGCAAGGATCTTGGCAGGGCAGAGAAAGAATGTAATAGATAAGAAACAATAAACAACCTTGAAAACCTGATCCAATGGATTCCAACCCCTTCTTCTGGCACGGGGCTTGGGAAAAGGAGTCTCTATCTAAAATCTCAGGGGTCATCCACCAGATAACCCAAGAATAAGCCATCCTACGTGCCAAAGTGAGGTTCCCAAGAGTGCAGAAAGAAGAGATCAGCATAAGGTTCTCTATAGGGGTGCAGGTGGGAATGAGCAGTCTGTGGATGGAACAGAAAGCACTCCAGGTAGATTGTCTCACCTGCCGACCATCTCACAGCCACAGAACTGCCAAGCATAAAAAGCTCCATCATTCTCTCTCCCCTACTCGCTCATTAAGTTTTAGAAAATAAAGATTTTACACCATTGGATGTGGATCAATTCCAATATCCACCTGTGTGATGAACAATGAGTTTTCTATGGTGTGTAAGAAGACCCAAGCTAAAACATCTGTGCTTTACACTCCTTTATAAACTTGTAAAGATCAGTACCACACATACAAATGTTGGTTGCAGAAAGAGGAGAAGCATTTCACTAACACAAGCAGATCTATCTTATTTTTTTTGCTGTGCTATTAAACAAGTAATATTGAAGCAAAATTCTGCCAACAGCAAATTTCACAACAGGGAGTTGGTAGCAGCAGTAGCAAAAAATGCAATATCTCTTACAGCAATGGCTGATTTTAGGATGGACTCAAATGTTATAAAATGCTATCAACACAGGAGAGGTGGGGGTTTTTATTTGGTTTTTAAATAGCAATTCTGTGTTAGTCCTGTAATTGAAACGTCTGGGATGATTAAAAATAAACTTGGAGTGAAGCTCCGGTAGGTTGGTTCTCACTGAATAGGAACAATACAGTATTTCTGGTATAAAACCCCATCAATCTCACTTGCACTCAGCATTCCCCAAAGTCACAATACCCAGATGAGCCCAATGGAGCGGGGCAGCTACAGATCTGCTGAAGCCATCAGTTCCCACTGCTGGCTGGAGGGACAAGACAGTCTGTCCATTATCCTCCCATGTGCCACAACACAGAGACAAGAGCGTGGAGTCTCCTCATCTGAGCACTGCCAGAAAGCTGAGATGCCAAGTCACAGTCTATAATTGATTTTTTAAAAAAGCAAGTCCTGGGCAGACCACAAATGTTATTTTATTTAGTAAATTTCTGTAAAAGCAATTACTTGTCCAGGATAATAACGAGAAATCCAGGTAAGGCGTTCTGTTCCCTCACAGTAGTTCCAAAAGTGAATTAATTAGAAGCAACTTGTTTCAAAGCTCATGGCTTTTCAGCTGATCAATAAATATACACTAGGCATTCTCAAATAACTTCCAAGAGAGAAATATAGCTCAAGGATGAGTTTAAGAGGGACTCTGACTGCCATTATTCTTCTGGTGTAATTATACAACTGCAAATTGAACAGTATCTTCTTCCATGTGAGTATTTTTGGGGGCTACTGTAACCATGGCTTTGGGACTCTGACCAGCTGCAGTATAAATATATCATAAGAGGAAAGCAGAGAAATTTCTGTATAAATACAAAATACGACTCTGGCTAGGAGTTTGGTTTTGTTTTGTAAAGAACTGTAACATCACCGTTACAAAATGGAGAGGGTTTCAGAAGTGACTGTAGTTTCCTCTTAGAAGAAATCAGGTTAAAATAACATTCTGGCTGAAAGATGCTATTTTATTGATGCACCTCAGAAAACACAGAAGTTTGCCTGATTGCTGGCAACATCCTGCTGAATTTGGCCTTTCCTGGGCAGGGCATGGAACTGGCCACACAGAGGCAGACGGTAGTGGCAGGCATGTGCCAGGCCCAAGACCAGCCAGAGAAAGCAATGGAACACTTCTGTGGTGGTACAGCTTTTCAGAAGAGATCCTTTAAGAGCAAGACATCCATCTGATAATCTTCAAGGGGTTAAACCTTGGGGACACCAATGGAAAAAGCTCGAGGATGATTGATTGTGTGCGGAAATGGGCTTGTCCAAGATCGTGTGCCACCACAAGCTGCTGGCTCTCAGAGTTCTATCTCTGCCTTCCAGGGTGCTACAGAGTGCAGCAGGAAAAAGACATTACTCAAAATCAGTGGAGGATGGCAGAAGCAAGCCCAGTGCTCACTTCTTTATCTCCAAAGGGTTTAAACAGACTATTGATAACTGTAAAGGTCTTAAGAGATTTAAAGGCCTTTAGGAGACTATCTGGGTTTTTTAGCTTTCAGACACGCCTAAAAATAGCCAGGTTGAAAGAACTGGGTTCACTTTTGACTTAAATTTTGAAAGATAACTTTAGTCCTATGTTAATTTTATCCAAACAGCTTCATCCACCTGCCAGTTCCAAACA
>VZUA01009394.1:1842-16582 GCA_013401035.1 Horornis vulcanius | reverse complement strand
CCAGCGAGCCAAATCCTGCTCCGATGGCTGTGCACAGGCAACAGCAACGCCATCAACACCCACCCACACGGCAGGAGAGACCTGCCAAGGGGATTGATTATGTTCTGGCCATGGACAATGGGGCATGGAGCGTGAGTCCTAAATGAAAGCAAGTGCTTGGGTGAGGATGAACACAGGCAAAGGATGCTGCCAACGAGGCCGAGCACTGCAGCTCCTCCAGGGTGAGGCTCACCAGGCAAGGTGATGCCTTGGGGTGGCTCCCTAGAACAGAGGCCTGGACAAAGTTAAGAGAATAATGTGGGTGTTTATTAAAGGCCTTCAATAGATACACCTTGGGCAGTCAGAGCCTCCCAGAGGCTGCACCCAAGGTGGACGATGGCCATGAGTTTCTCAGACAATTATAAGTCTGATCCATTTACATATCAGGGGTGAATGCTCCAATTACAGCTTCAGGTAATGAAGTAATTTCCCCCTGATTCACTTTTGTTTCTACTTTCCAGGGCCTGAGGCTGTAGGGTGTCCTTGGTTCTCAGGCCTGGAAGGATTGTTTTGTCTGACCAAAATGTGAAGAGAGCTTGCTAACACTATATGGAATTCAGAGTTATACACTATTGCAGTACAGCATCTGAAAAATACAAAAGCTAAATACTTAAGGCATCATCCTTTCAGGGAGTTGTAGAGAGTGATAAGATTCTAGCTCAGCCTGCTTTCCTCCAGGCTAAACACTCCCAGGTCCCTCAGCCACTACTCAAAGGACTCATGACAAACACCCTTCATCAGCTTTGATGCCCTCCTTTGGACATGCAGCATTTATATGATGGGGAGATTACAGTGCCAGAACAGAACTGTAGTTATGATTAACAGTCACTTCTGCATGATCTGTGGAGAAACTGAGGGACAACCAGCAGCCAGAGCTCATTCACAGAGTTCAAAGCTGCCTGCCAGACAGCAGCTCTGGAACCATTTCTCTTTAAGCTGGTGATGACTGGACCAAGTGGAAAATTAGATCTGAGCATTTCAGACATTTGATTTGAAAATAAAAAATTCTGCAAGAGAAAAAAGAATATCTGAATATCTCTGCTGTGCTTCCCAGAGCCAAAAGATACCAGACAGTCCTTCAACTAAATAGCAGAAGATCACCACTAAACAAACATTTTGTCTCCTCACATCCATGAAAAGTCTTTTTTTTTTTTTCTTTAGTTTCAAGTAAAGGATAAATCAGTTGGAAATTCTGTCACAGACCTTTTATGCCTTCACAGGAAACTGCAATTAGCCAGCAAATGTGGTAAAAGGATGAGTGATCCTGTCATCTGTAACATGAGTGATTGCTGGAAGATGGAGATGTTACAGAATTTGAGAAAGGCACCACGGCAGCAGTGGGAGTGCAGCATCAAGAAGCAGCAGGACATATCAGAGGTGACATCAGCTGGGTCACTGCCCAGCTGCAGCTTTTTAAAAAGCAGCAGTTGTCTGCTGAGAATTTAACAGACTTCCAAAGCCATCTGAAAGTCACTAGATTTTCAAGTGATGGTCAAGTTCTTGGTACCAGCACTTACTCTGGACATCTTCTTAAGCAGCAAAATGTGGAATATACACTTAGGTGTTGATATGTTCCAATATTTCAGTATTTTTGTGAGATTTTACCGTGCCGATAAGTCTGTTAGGAAGTGTCAGTCAAGATACAGCAATTCAGATGCCTACCCTTTGTCATGGTCTCTGTGCATGAGGTATTTTTAACACTAAAGGCCAAGAAGAAACAGCTTGCTGTTCTTCTGTGACTATATCATAAACCTGAGCAAAGACAACCTCAAAAAAAGACAGTTCTGAAGCTTTTGAGAATGTTCAAGGTGTTGCTTTGAAGGCTGGAAGCCCTTCATCATCAGTAACAGAATAGTGGTAGCATATGTCTTATATTTTATGCACTTCATACACTACCCAAAGTCAACAAAGATGTGTAAAAATAGAAACATAAATGTTGTGAATCATCTGGACATGTGACTGCTTTTGATATTTTATCACAGACCTCACTACATGAACTGAAATCAATGAAAAACCATTGGTACCAACCCATTATTGAAGCAATTCAGCCTCATCTCCTTCTGTTTGCAAAGTATCTGAGATTCATGTGGTGACAGTTCTTCAGTCTAGTATATTTTTAAATATTCCATAGCTGCCTGTTGTTATTCCTACACCATGTAAGCAGGAACTGCATTTAGGAAGCATGTAGCATCTCTGGAACTTTTAGCAGAATGTATCTCTCCTGCTTTCCTGTGGAAGCATCACCCATTCTTGCAGCCAACTATAGTCCAGAATGTAATGGAGATGTGTGGCAAAAATATCTCCCCCCGCCACAATGTCGTACTGAGCAGACATGCTATTTTTTGATTATGCTATGCTTACTGCCATAAGATCAAATGAGAGCTAAAATGCTATTAATGCACTCAATGACACCTTCTTAGCAATAAATTCAGTCAAATATAGCAAGATGGAATGACAGAGTCTAGGCCAGATGTCCAGGGAGACCTGAGACAAGCGATTGTGAACAGCTGCTGGCATGAAATCCATCATTTGCAACACGTCACGACCCTTCACATTTCAGTAGCAGGACTGCAGGACTCATCAGAGGTCAGTACAAAAAAAACTTCCTCCCACTTCCGCCCTTTGATTCATGTGTCTCTCTGGAGCTTACGTGGGATTATGTCTATTAAAACCAGAGCCTGGCTGTGGCAATATATGCTTTTGTCTCAGAATGTGCACAAAATAAACAGCAGCTTGGC
The DNA here is from genome assembly GCA_013401035.1 of Horornis vulcanius. NCBI lineage: Eukaryota > Metazoa > Chordata > Aves > Passeriformes > Scotocercidae > Horornis > Horornis vulcanius. The sequence goes on along the minus strand of VZUA01009394.1, from coordinate 13,805 downwards.
ATGTGCCCTGGTCACATTTTCCACCCACCCCGTGGTTTGTATGTTCATGTTTTATGCAGAGCTCTCATTAAAACCACTGAAAGTTAACTGCAACAGTTGTTAAAAGTTTGATCTTCTAAACATGTAGAAAGCCCTGCCTGGCAGTGGACTCTTGTCCTGTTCCAATTGCATTAACATGGAATTTAAAAGTGGTACATGCACAAGAGACCACTTGGTCCTGTTCTCCATCTCCATTCTCTCACCCCCCAAAACAGTTCTACCTCACACATGCAGATAAAAAAAATTAACTGACCTCTACCAGAATATTTCTGCTGGGGGTGCTCTCATTACCTCATCCTCTATTTCAGCAAGATTTTCATGGTTTTTTAAACCTAATCTAAACATCATGCCTCTTAAAAGCTTTCTGCATGCAGAACAATAAATCAAATAAATATGATAACACTGATTCTGCCAAAGAGCATTTTCCCTGTTTTAAATGGAAGGAAAAACTTAGGGAAGACTCTGGGGTTGTGTATTTAAGGGCAAAAAGTTACTATGCAGGAGAAATTGCAGTGAGAGGTGATAAGTGAGACTATGAGAGAGGAATAGCCCTGCAGACACCAGTACAGGAGGCTCAGGAGATGCTCCAGGTGCTGGAGCAGAGACTCCCCTGAAGCCCTAGCACAGCCCATGGAGAGGCAGCCCATGGGGGTCCATGGGGGTGCAGAGATCCACCTGCAGCCTGGGGAGGAGCCCACACCAGAGCAGGGGGATGCCTGAAGGAGGCTGTGACCCAGCCCATGCTGGAGAAAATTCCTGGCAGGACCTATGGACACATGGAGGGAGGAGCTCCTTCCGGAGCTGAGAAAGAGTGTGAGGAGTCCTCCCTCCTAGGAGAAAGGAGCAGCAGAGATGTGTGATGAACTGACCACAGCCCCAATTTCTCACTGAGCTCACCAGTGCAGGTAGAAGCAAAAACCTTAGAGAGTGACATATTCAGGATGAAGGATGCTCTCAGTGATCCTTTGCAATCGAATGAGAAGAGTTATGCTGGCCAGTGTGGACACAAGATGGGCTCAGAAAGCCACAGACAGATGGTATTATACTCTGACAGGCAGGTAAAAGATTTTTTTTGAGCAGGCAAAAAATGATGACCCAGGTACAAAGCAGCGTAAACACTTGCTTTGGAAAAGGAAAATAACAGAATTTCAAAGGAAAATCACATTTTTGGTGTTCAGCAGCTGCAACTGGAAGTTGTTTCAGTTGGTCAAGTGTGGCAATCAGAAGGGTTTACCATTTTCCATTAGAGCCCAGTTGTGTGCCTGATTACTCAAGATTTTCACAGAAAAAAACAAGCTCCTTCATTCTGTATAGCTTACAGTCATTGTTTCCCATGACTTCCATTTGTATTGGGATTACACCCATTAATGTTTAGGTTAAAAAGCAGTGACATCTTGATATTGCTGGGTAATGTCAACTAGACTCTGCCTGCTTGCACTTGTCACTCCTTACAGACCCTACATAAGCCCAGAGCTTTTTCCTTACAAAGAAAGGTCACAGAAAACAGCACAGATCTTTACAACACCAGCTACGAGGCCTGTTCACAGTAATCACAACACACACTGCAAAAGCAGCAAAACCAGGCAGCTTTCACCTAGTCACCAAGAACAAGAGAGTGATTTATCAGTGGTGGAAGGAGAACAGGCTGTGTGATTGCTGTTCCTGAAAGTGCTGGGAGATACCAGCACAATACCATTCCCATCCTCTCCACTAAGGAGCTGGAAAATCGGGGTCATTTATGCAGTGCAAATCCCCCATACTTTTCTTCATTAAAAGTCATTCAAAACATCACCAAGGCTTATGCTGTTGGCAGCCAGAGCACTAGAGAACACCAGTTGTCAGTAGAGTTGTAATGCTGAAAAGCAGAAAAGCACAAACATCCTTTTGCTTCCTTAAGGATCATTCCCAGCAGCACCCAGGGCATTTTCTTCACAGTACAAGGTCAGAAAACAAGGGGGAAAAGGGTTCTATACAAAGTAAACAGAAGTCTGGGTATAAATAAGATGTCACTATTCATATTCAGTAGTCCAAATTATTATTATTCAAGTAATTGAACTATATCAGAGCCAAAAGGGAATTCATGGTTTACTCTGGAAGCTGACCTGTAATTAATACTGACTTGCCAGAAAACCCATCACATCAGTAAAATCATAGAATCATAACATCAGAGAATAGCTTGGGTTGGAAGGGGCCCTAAAGACCCCCTAATTCCAAATCCCTGCCACCAGATCAGGTTGCTCAAAGCTCCACCCAACCTGGCCTTGAACAGTGATTTTTTACAGAGTGCAGCTGAGTAGAAGGCATCAAAATAAAGAAGTATAAGCATGAAAGAAAACAATCACAGCTTTTCATATATATGTGCTAGCTGAACCTATTCTGATTCTGCAGAAAGAGAAGCTCTACTTACTCTCACAGAGACGCCTCCTCAGCTTCCCCCGAATTTTATCGATGGCGTTGTAATCAGAGACATGAAACACGTGAGCAGACTTGGGCTCTGAAGCAATCTCATCAAGTTCCTCTTTTAAGGCTTCTCCAACACCCACAGCAAAAATCCTAATCCCAGCCTGATGGGCTGCAGAGGCTGGATCCAAGACAAAATCCTGGCTCCTTCCATCAGTCAAAAGGATGGCCACTTTTTTAACAGTTCGATCACTAAGTCTCCCACCAGCTTCCTTGGAAAAACTGTAGGTGGTGATGTACCTGAGAGCATCTCCAGTGTTCGTGTTACCCCCGTAATACTGAATCTTTCGAGCAGCCTCTTTGATTTCCTCACGGGTTTTGTACTTTCCCAGGTCAAACTCCGTGGTTGGACGATCGCTGTATTGCACCACACCTACACGGGTTTTGTCTGGGCCAATCTCAAAAGTTTCCACCAAATTAGACACCCACTGGCGAACTTTCTCAAAATCTTCTTTTCCAACGCTGGAGGAGGCGTCCAAGAGGAAGACAAGGTCATAGTGAACACTCTTGCAACCTGCAAGTGACAGAAAACATTGTTAAGGGGAGATGAACACCGAAGACCAGACATAACCAAATATTCCCTAGACACAGCTCCCCAGTGAGCCATCTGGAGGAGGCAGAAAAACCCTCTCCCTATCCTGCAGAGGAAGAGCAGATTCCCAGCCCTTCTTCCTTGTGATTCACCTCATCAATTTCAGGACGTCTACAGAGACAGACTTCACTTTGAAATGCAAACCCTTTCCCTTGCTTTGCTTCTAACTACCTCTGCTCAATCCTTCAGCTACACCCCCTGCATGTGCATGAAGGTATTTTTCTCTGACTTCACTGCAGTGCCTTTGCTCAAGCAGTGCTCTGAAATGACCTGGACAGATCAAAAGCCCTGTCCTGACCTTGCCTATGCCAATCCTGACCCTGAGCAATGAAGCTTTCGTGTCACCTCTTGCATTAATGTCATGATTCATTTATGCTTAGCTAGAAGCAGTTCTTTTGCCCAGCATGATATGTTGATATAGCAGGTCTATAACAAGATTATTTCAAATTTGAGGCTTTCTGCCACTCATTATTGACTAAAGAATGACTTACTGAGTTTAGGAATGTGTTCCTCAACAACAAAGAGCAGCTACCTTTCTAAGGAAAAAGTTCACTTATCCCCACAACCATCACTTTGCCTCCAACCATGATATTTGCTATGCGAGGCTGCTATAATCCAAAACACAAAGCTATTTTAATTGCATCTTGCTTGCCTTATATCAATCCAGACTGGTAGTATATTTGTCAGACACCTGCCAAAAAAAGTAGATCTCTTGGGAGATGTTTTTTAGCTGTTTCTGAATACATGCAAGTCAGGAAGCAGTAGATCCACAGAAGTGACACTTATGCAAAAAATTTATCAACATAATGCCCCAGCTGGACAAAATGTGTATATGTATACTTATATTTATTTAAACCAGTATTATAGACCATAATTCTTAATAAACTATGAGTTTTAAGACTGAAAGTTGCTCTACAAAGTCAGTTCGGTCACAGCTGCCAACCATTACTTCTCCAGCAGTTCTTGTCTCACGACTCAAAAAGTACAACTGCACGTTTGAGCCAGTGGTGAAATTACATATTTCCTACTGAATTCCAGCATTCGAACCTACAGGAAGATTACAAAGTCTTCTCCCATGCTCAGACTTTGACACAAATTAACTCTGGTTCTTTTGCTCATCCCAGGGTTGTGACCCTGCCCAGAATGGAATAATTCCAGAACAGCCCACGGCACTGGAAAGGAGGGAGTGGGTAGCTCAGTTTCACAGAGAGGATTTGCCTTCAGAAAAGAATAAAAACATTATGAAAGAGTAGGTCAGTGCTCAAAGCATTGCATGATGACTGTGAGAGTGATTGAATGCACACCTGCAGTGTGGCAGGAGATGAGAAATGAGCATCACCTGCTGCTGAGTTGATTTCTGTAGCAGAACACATCCCAGTACATCCCAGGTGCTGCAGGGCCTGTGGGACAACCTCTGCACATGGGATTGGGATCACATTGGGATCTGCCCATCCATATGAGATCTCTTTGGAAACAACCTGTTGNAAAATAAAATAAAATAAAATAAAAGTTATAATGAAAAGCAAAATAACAAAGGGATATAAATATAACCCAAGAAAGAGGAGTGATACAAATGAAAACAGTTGCTCACCACAGACTGACTCACAGTCCCCAAGCTGGAGTCTCCAGCCAAGTGTCCCCTCACAGTTTTATTTCTGAGCATGACACTACATGGTTTGGGATATCCCTTTGGTCACCTGGGGGCAGCTGTCCCAACTTTGTCCCCTCCCACTTTCTTGTGCTCCCCCAGCCTCCTGGCTGGTGTGAGGAGGAATAAAAAAGGCCTTGGCTCAATGTGAGCTCTCCTCAGCAGTAACAAAAACATCCCTGTGCCATCAACACTGTTTCCAGCACAAATCCAAAGCACAGTCCCAGAGCAGCTACTGTGAGGAAAATTAACTGTATCCCAGCCAAAACCTGCATGTGAGACTGTGTTCCATGATGGCATTTTGTTATTCAGGGAGTGCTTGTCTCTAACTCCAGAGCAAGAAATTTCTGTCTGGGAAAACTCTCTCAAAAGCAATCTGAGAGTGGAGATGATGGTTTATATCATTTTATATTATGGCATGCAAGTTACATTACATCTGTGTATATCATCTGGACTCTCAAGTGTAGTTCTGCTTGATTTTTGGAGAATATAAAAGATTAACAGTAAAAGGTAAGAGAGAAGTTTACACTTCCCCACCTTGCCTCCTTCCTAAATTCATTATTATATTAATGTATTCTGGCTGAAAGAATGTTAATTAGGTGAGACTAACTAGAGAGCAAAACCCACAAGGTACAGACTTTCCTGTTACTTATTGTAATGACTCTCAGCAGGTGAGACAACAGCAATTTCAAAACAAACAGAACAGACAGAATGAATCCTGTCTGTGTTCAAGGGCAATGAGCCTTAAAACAAGGGGGAGTTAAGGTTTAAAAAGTGATGCCTATTTAAGGCAGTATTGCAGGGAGGAAAAACATGGTCTTTCAGGATCTTTTTTTTTTTGGCATTGGTGATTCTTTGCTTACAAACCTGGTAGCAGTGAGATGAAATGCTGCAGAAACGCTTTTAGTAAATATTAATCTGCATTTTTAGCACTCTAATGTCCACTGCTGGACAAGATTGATTGTTTTCCAAGAATGCCTTAAGAGTACTTTTTACTGGCAGAAACAATTCAATTCATGTTAAGGGAATATGCAAGATAACTCATAGTAATCAAAATTTCAGTTCTGTAATTGCAGAAATGCTCTCTGGGAACATGATTCAAGGAGTTGTGTTCATCTACTCAGACACTGAACCAACTGTTTTGCAATATTTCTTTTAAAAATAGTTCACAAGCAAGCCATAAGCCCAAAATTATTTAAAGTAAGCACAGAATGAATATATAAATGGCTTCACTATATTCTGCCTGAGACAGGTCCAGAAGCAGAAAAAAAAAAAAAAAGGGAGATTTCACTTTGTTTGGTTACTAAGTATTTATTCCTGGTAAACTTCACCCAAAAAAACATAGAGAGATCATATAAGAAAGCTGTAAAGCAGCTATTCCTTAAGCCAAAAGAAAGTCTAAAAAAGCCTTTTCTTTCTTATAAATTACCCAAGCCTACAGAATAGCAGCTTTCCTATAAAAGAGACAGAAAACCTTCATCTCAAAATGCCTTTGGACTCATAAAAAAAATTGTGTGGGTCTACAACCATTTTTAATTTGAGGTGTGATAATGATTTCAGATAACTCTTCTTGCTGCCACACAAAAACCAATATGTCCTTGTCAAGGATCCCTATAAGAACAGCCCCTCAGCTATACCATCCTCTAATGCACTCAGTGGTATTTGGGGCAGGTGCTCATGAGCCCAGGCCAAAAGCTGTGCCAGAGACCATGCTAATAACTAGACAGTAAAGAAACATAATTCTATAGTCATTTAGGTTGGAAAAGAACTTTAAGATCATGAAGTTCAACTATTAGCCCAACATTGTTAAGTGCATCACTAAACCATGTCCCTAAGCACCACATCAACACATCCTTCAAATATTTTGAATCAAAGGAAGGTATGAACAGTGTCCTGGCCCTGTTTAGCTCACAGGAAAGTCACAGCCAGGCAGAAGATTCACCAGGTCTCATCTGACACCCACAGGAGGTGATGGAAGAAGAGATCTCCATGCCAGTGTGGGATAGATGGAGCACATCCTGAGCAAACTGTGGTCAGCTGCTCCTCTTGCTGTGGGAAGCTCAGCTAAACTTTCTAAGCCTACAACAGAGCAAAAGACCCCAGGTAAATCACAGCCTTGACCCCTGAGTTTTCTCCGTCCCTAAGGTCTGTTTTATGTATTTCCAGCAGCAAATGTCTTGGGTTGTTTATAGATTTCCTCCTAGAAGTGATGGCTTCCCAGCCACGGGAGAGCCCCAGCAGCTCCAGGGCACGAGGCAGTAAACTGAACGCGTACCTGCTCTTTGTGCCTCGGTTCTCTCCCCGCTGAACACGAACGTGAGAAGAACCAAGAGATGGGGCACACGGCATCTTCCCATCATGGACATATCCATATCTCCTCTCTCACATCAGCTTGTCTTTTCTCCGTGGTGCGAAGCTTGCTGGAAATCCAACCCGCAGCCTAGAAAGGGAAATAAAGAGCAAGTGTTATCTCACAGCAACACAAACAGCAGTAATGATGCAAGTCATGAGAGCAACGTTTTGGAGAGTCGCCTCTTCTGCCTGTCATTTTACTTGACTAGACATAAACTGCTCAGACAAAGAGGCAGGAGTTCACCTACTTTTCAAAAGCTATACTCGTTCACTGGCTCTATTCACTGTGAAGCAGCTGAATGGAAACAGGAGAGAGATTACCAGATTATTATACTTTAATTGAGCCCACTGCCAACTACACAATCAGCGCACTGGAGTGGAAACCATTCCTGACCTGGCCCTCCCACGCATTCATCATTAGGAGATACACAACGCAGAGCCCAGATACAAACCACTACAAATCACACACACAACCCGTTGCCACTTCACCCATCACTGCTTTCAGTTCTGGAGCCCCTAAAATGACAAATGCTAAAAATAAACCAATGTTTTTGTGTATATATTTGTTGCCATCAATCCTTCTTTGTAGCAGTAAACTCAGCAGTTTCAAAACATGTTTCCATTATTTAGCTTAAAGATGTGCAAAATCTTAGGGTTATCTTCGATATAAGGCCTTTGGTTTGAGTTGACTTTGGGTGGAGTCACTGAAGTCAGAAGGTATTGTAAGAAGCCAGGCAAAGTGATGGGGCTGTTAAAAGTTAAGCTGTGTTTTCTAACAGTAGATCAACAGTTTTTAAAATAAATCTGTTATTGCTCTGTTTTTATTATTATTTTTTTATTATATCATAAAGTCATTGCAGTTTGATCTAATGTTTGCATACCCAGAAGGTAGAAACCAGCTTCCATTCTGCAGCTCTTACTGCCTGAGGCATTATTTTCAAAAACTTTTTCCCATCTCCTGATTCCTTCTTTTCCTCTTTAAGAATTCTAATGATGTCTTTGCCCATTTTCTTGGGGAAGTTCTGCCTTCTCAGTTTTTAACATGCATGTCTGCTTCTCACTGTTGATAGCTGGGTAGAAGTCATGAAGGGGACACTGTCTGATGTAGTTCATTGCTGCAGGGTCAATTATGCCTTCTAGGGTATTTCTTTTCAAAGCAATAAGGTTCTGTGGGAATCACAGACAGGAAGAATGGTGGCGTCAGCATTTGTTCAAAACCCGTTTTGATCAGTCATGTTGGGCCTATCTCTACTACATATCTCAGCATGTTGTGCTGGTTTAGGAAATTAAAAAGGGGAAAAACCTTATGAAGTTGTCAAGATTTCACTATAAATCCTAACCCCACAAAAAAAAAACCAAAAAAACCCAAGCTCATTCCCAAAGATATAAAGCAGTTTATTTTCAGAAGTCCCTATCATATGCAAAGAAGAAGAAAAGCAATACATATAATAAACCCTTCACTGCAAATAAAATTTGGAAGTGCCTGCCAGCAGTGGAACATACACACATGAAAGATTTTAAATAAAAAAAATCATATTTATTCATGTACCAACCCTAAATACAAAGGACACAATCAGGTGCTGTAGTTTGCACCTCAGCCAGATGATGTCCCTACCAGACAGTGAGGTGTTCAGGTTTGAGCCAGCTAGAAAAGGCTGCAGGGTAAAAAAGGCATAAAAATACCACTCTGCCCTACAGGAGTTAGAATTTCCTTCTAAATGAGTATGTTATTGAAATACCAATCAGGCAGCCGCCTGCAGAGGGATCAGGACAGGCATTACTTGAAATATCTGTGGGAGCCTTTAGCCCAAGATTTTTGCTCCCCTAGATTTTTTAGGAAACACTGTTTTTGGGTACAAGTGATGGGACAGCAGGTTCGTGGCAGCAGCAAGAGCTGGGAAATCAGATCTGCCAAGCAACATCCTGCACTTCCAGTGCCGAGCTCAAAACGTCCTTTCTCTGTGTCTGGGCTTGCACGGCTGTGAAGTTTTATAAATACATTCTTAAAAACAGTCTTGGCCAGCTGCTAACCTACATGAGGCCAGGATAAAAGGAGCAGAGCACCAGCTGGTGTCAGTCAGCAGAACAACCCTGGCTCTGCGAGCAGCAGATGCAGCTCGGTGGATGGGGCTCACTTGGTACATGTGGGATTCTGCCCCAGCAGAGGAGCTTCCTCTGTGGCCAGGCCTGAGGGCTCTGTCTCTAAGGCCTCATTCATCTCCCCTCCTTGCCAAAACACTTCAAGAACCCACTTCTGCATTTTGAATGCTGCAAGGTGTCTCAGAACAGCCATTTAGGCTAAAAATAGTGGGGAAAAAAAAAAAAAAAAGCCACAAATCGAAACAGAACATCTGCTTAAAATCTATAATCATAACTTGTGGTGGCTTTAATACACATTTATGGTTCAATATTATTCTTGCATTCAGGCCAAAATATATAATTTTATCCACTTTTATAGCACAAAGAATTGAACCAAGTCTCTTTAACTTGCAACTACTTTATGTACAAATATACCAGTGAGAGAAAATTGCCCCATCCACATCAACCGGACTCATGTCATGGCAACAAAGTCTTCAGAGGTGTTAGAAAAAAGGTTAGAAATAAAATATGCTTAGCAATCGGTTTTCCACACTTGTTTCTTTCCCACCTCAGTCAGCCACTTTGAGACTGAGCCCAGTTTGAAATTGCAGCAGCTGATCACTATTTATTTCCCTTTACAGGAGAAATGGTCAAAAAGAAGCCAAAATTAGGGCAGTTTAGGATTCAGAGTGATCCAAGACTAAGAAATTATCTTTATTTAACCCTATTTCTAAACGTCCCACATGGATTTTTTTTATTACTATTATTTTTAGTTCAGCCTGTTATGTGAGAATAATTTTGCCCAATGAGGCCTAAATAAATGTACATAATTTAAAAATACCTCCCATTTTCTTTTTATTTCACAAACATCACTTTGGGATTCCCTTGTGATGCATTAAAGGATATTGCAAAAAGAACTGACAAATTCTATCGCGTCCAAGTTTATTACTGAACTGTGGACTCTGTGTCTGAGGCTCTGTTTTTAATAGTTTAATGGGAAAAAAAGAGAAGTGAATACTTCTGGCTACATGCAAACATGATGTGGGAATGGCATCCTGGCTGAGAAGTCAGTGAATGTTAGAATGAGCCCTCTACACTCAAAATACAAGCACAGCATAAAGCTATTCATACATTCTCACAGCTGAACAAACAATATGCAAAAGATAGGCATGAGTTCTATATAACTTTCAGCTTCAGAATGGCTTTTGGTGGGGGTTAGTGTAGAGTTTTAGGTCAGTTAGAACCCGTGATAAGGTCTCTCTTGTTTTGAACAATAAGTAAATATTCTTTGGGGAATGCAGGGCGAAAAACATCAATAAAAAGAAAAAGAGCCAATGGAGAACTCGGACTTCTCAACATTGGGATTCAGAAAACAAGGATGAAAAACTTTTTTGTGGAAAATGAGAAGCAAAACTGTTTGTTTCCAAGTGGCATCTTGAAAAAATGAAAGGAAAAGACACAGAGGGGGGCAAACACAGAGAATGTGGCAGAGAAGAAAACTTCATGGCACTTCTAGGAGAAGCAATTTGCACTGGCCCTGGATATATCCCATCTCAGCCTCTCCAGACACTGCTCTTCTGTCCTGGTTTGAGAGATGCCACAAACAGCAAAACCCACGTGAGTTAGAGATGGAACAACACAGAACATTTTCTGTGATCTCCTTCATTCTTCAAAGGAATGATTCAGCCACAAATATTCATAAAACAAAACAAAATAAACCTGGAGTCACAGTAAGATGAGCATTTCAGGAGTGTGATTTAATAAAACTTTTTCTACGTTGTACGAGCAAAAGTTCAAAGACCCTGCAGGGACAGTACAAAGACCTCTGAATCAAAGTTGAATGTTAAAAGTATGCCCAGTTATGTACTTTAGACTCCTCATTAAAATATTCGGGCTCTTACTTGCATTTTACTAACTTGTACCACTGAACTGTTTGTCTTACTGTTAAATTCAAGGGGGGCTGATTCTATTATTGTGCTTGATTTCATCCATTCGTCTGCTGCCACTGAACATCACCGTATGCCATATAAATGTTGTAACTATGCTGGCATTCATAATGTGATTTTAAATGTCTTTGGTATGCTCCTCTGAAGAAGAGGTTAGCCGGGGGTGAAAAAGACAGTGTCCAATTATACAGCTTTTCACACACACACAAAAAAGAAAAACAAGTATAAAACCCAGCACACTAATACATCTGACATCTTAGTAGAGTCAGCTTGTTGATTGTGCCTCTTCCAACTACTGAACTAAGCAATTTAATTATCTAAATTATTGCTGATATGAGCAGGAAGCCAACTGTATAAAAGAGAGATGGGACTTTCTTCCCTGCTGATCATCCCATGTGGTCGTATATCTTTGTTCAACGATTTTTAAAGAAATCATCCAGTGGCATTTCTGGAAGATGTGCATCTTCCCAGGCCTGATCCAAAGCCAACTGTTAATGAAAAGAGGGACACTGATTTCAGTGGGCATTGTTTAAAAACCCATGTGAATAATAGAGCAGAAAATTCTCTGCTAGCACCAGAGCTATTCCTGAGGTACTTTGCTCAACTACAACTGAGCCAACATCTGCTGAAATCAAGGAGGAAACTGTCAGCAGACCCACAGCATGCTGGATGAAGCCATTCATGCACCCTGCTAGCAAAAAACTCTTCAATGTCTGCTCTAAGTGCTGGTGAGGCTGCAGGGGGTGGGACATTTCTTCTCTTCATTTACAATGATAGAATCACAGAATTGTTTGGGATGGCAGGGACCTTCAAGATGATCTCATTCCAACTCCTGCCATGGGCAGGG